>LR753875.1:0-18918 GCA_902729485.2 Mus minutoides | reverse complement strand
GGGAGGAGAGGCCCCTTGGTCATACAGACTCTATATGCCCCAGTACAGGGGAACGCCAGGGCCATTACGTGGGAGGGGGTGGGTAGGGGAGCAGGGCGGGGATGCGGGAGGGTAAGGGAAAATTTCTGGATAACATGTGAAATGTAAATGAAGAAAATATCTAATAAAGAGGGAAAAAAAAAAAAAAAAAAAAAAGAAAGAAAGTTGAGCAAGGCAGAGGAAGCAAGCCATTAAGTAACATCCCTCCGTGGCTTCTGCATCAGCTCCTGCTTCCTGGTCTGTTTGAGTTCCAGTTCTGACTTCCATTCATAATGAACAGCAGTGTGGAAGTGTAAGCTGAATAGATCCCGCCCCCCAACTTGCTTCTTGGTGGTGATGTTTTGTACAGGAATAGAAACCCTGACTAAGACAGTCCTTGTGTTAGAAGTTTTTTTTTTCCAAACAGTGTCTTAAAACAGTATTGTAAATCCATACAAGCACAAAAGCTCTGACATGTCAGTTACTAGATTAATGTGGCCAGTGACACAAGAATGTTATAGTTCTTAGCAGCACTAAAAACTCTCTTCATATTTTAAGTATGGCCCATGACAGATAACATCTATTCATATAAAAACTGCATTAAGCAATCAAGTATACAATCAAATATAGTCAGATTTTCCTTCAATAGTGTTATTGAATGGTGAACAGGATAGGAGCTGAGAATAGATACCATCTTAGAAAAATAGGCAACAGTCAGTTTTGTAGAAAAACTGGTAAGCCTAGGAAATTGTGTATAAATAACCATACTTCATATTCCTTACTTCAAACTTGACTATAAACATCTCCTTGCTCCCTTTCAAATTTAGGAACCCTTTTCACATTAATTCTTAAAACATACACATATGTGCATACATATTTACATACATACATACACACATATATCTAAATACATAAAAGTATTCCAATCAGTCTGAATAATTAAAATTACTTTATTTTCTACTTTTATCTCACATGTCTTTTATGTATGTCCTACCTATATAAGTGACATATTTTTACATACAGAAAATTAGAGAATTTGAGTCATCCCATGTTCTTTATCATGCAAACAGAGTGTGAATTTGCCTGTCATTAGATGTTATTTACAGCAGCCCATTAAATATTTAGCGACTACATGAAGTGAAAAATGTATTACATACCTTGAGTTCCTCTATTTTTGACCTTGTCTATCGATTGGAACCTCCCACACAACCCTTCTTTAGTACAATGTTTTCCAGATTAGCCATGCCACTCACCATGCTCGGGCTTACTGTCATATGATAATGTATCATTTCTGTTATGAAAGGCAGTGAGGAAGGGTCTTCATGACATAACCAAGGCCAAGGCACACTGTTAGAAAAATCAAGTTAGGATGACAGAAAAAACAGATTAGACAGGGAAACTAGGAGGGTCTAAAGAGAGTTAAGGGTCATTCAACATAAAGAAATAAGTATAACATACCATATTAATAAATAGAGGGATAATGCATGATTAATTTAATTGGATTTTTTTTTGTTTTGACAAATATAATACATTTTCCCAGTAAGAGTGCTTAGAGAGCCACAGGAAAAGTCAGATATTCGATACAATAAAGGACATTCACAGAATCCAGCAGCTGCCTCTGTCCTCAGTAGTGAGTGGAATATTCCACTTTGAGTTAAAATAAGACAAGACTGGATGTTCCTTCCACTACTCTTTAGAACTGCACAGAACATTCTCCCAGATAAACTTACATAAAAGAACCAATAAAAGATATCTCAGGTGAAAAGATAGTAAACTGTCTTTCCTTGTGAATGATTCTCACATATAAAAGTCCTTAAGAATCAAGCAGAGTTTATTAAGACTGATGAACAAAATAATCAGATACGTTGATTAAAATATCAGTATCTACAATCCTTATGCTCTCAAACCTGCCATGTGTCTAAGTCTACGTGAAAAACTACAGAGGATATTAAGAATACATTAGATCTAGAATAAGATCAGGACAAATAAAAATGCTGAGAAAATTACTGAGAATACATTTAAATTTGGAAGAAAATTAGTGCAAATATAATCTGTGATGGAAGGTAAAGAAGCTCATTGGAGATGCCCTTTATCTTTGATAAAATGATGCTGATGGATTCTGAGAGTCACTGTCTTAAACTGTGTACCTAATGCTGATTTCAAAAAGTAAAAGTGATAGCTCCAAATCCATTGCCACACATACCACCATGGTTAAATACAGCAGGTTACTAATGAAAAAAAGTGTAGAAACAAAGACAGTTTTAGTGGGGATGAGATAGAGTGTACAAGGTAATTGGGAAACAGTTGGAACAATATTCAAAGTGCATTTCATATGTTTGTGAGATTGTCTGAGAATAAATTTAATCAATAAAAATATATGCATCATTAAAATTTTAGAAAGACAACAAAACTATGACTTAAAACTAAACAATATTTATTGGAAAAAAATTAAAGACATAAATAAATGCAAAGCCATTCCATGCTTATGGGTTAAAAAATAAGATTAGGGAAATTTTAAGAGTATAAAAATCAATCAATGGATTCAAAATCATGCCTGTAAAACTCTTATAGTTTTCATTGTACAAATAGAAAATTATATAGAACTGTAAGTAGAGAAGAATACCCAAAACAATCTCAAAGGAGCAGAGCAACACTGGAGGACTTACACACCCAAGTTTATAATCTTGCTTTAAAATTATAGTAATCAATACAATGGTAAGGCCATAAGTAAGAAGATTGTGAAGATGTATAACCTATATTTTTAAAGAGTTGATTTTTTTTGTGAAGTATGTGATGCCCATTCATAAGGGACAGCAGAGCTTTTCCTGCAAATTTTGCCTCAACAAAATTAATATTCATGTCAACCAATAAAATAGAATTCCTACTTTTTACAATATAGACATATTCATGAATAGGTCAATGTCTGAATTATGAATTAATATGAAAAGAATTTTATAAGAAATCCACAGAGGTACATCTTCATGATCTTGGATAACAATTAATTCCTAATATCTGGTCAAAAGTAAAAGTAAAAAAGCAAACTCCATAACTGAGACTTGGTTAAACTGAGGATAGGTTTCCAAAAGACATTATGAAAAATGTAAAATAGGTATGTCAATGGACTAGAATTGAAGACCCAAAAATGAAACCACACACCTATGGTCACTTGATCATTGACAAAGGAGCTAAGACCATCAATTGGAAAATAGACAACATTTTCAACAAATGGTATTTGTTCAACTGGAGGTTAGCATGTAGAACAATGGAAGTCAATCCAGTCTTATCTTCTTGTACAAAGCTCAAGTCCAAGTGGATCAAGGACCTCTACATAAAACCAGATACACTGAAACTAATAGAAAAGAAAATGGCGAAGAGCCTTGAGGACATGGGCACAGGGAAAATTTTCCTGAATTGAACACCAATAGCTTATGCTCTAAGATAAAGAACTAACAAATAGGACCTCATAAAAGTGTGAAGCTTCTGTAAGGCAAAGGATACTGTCAATAGGACAAAACCGCAACCAACAGATTGGGAAAAGATTTTTACCAACTCCACATTCCATAGATGGCTAATATCCAATACATATAAAGAACCCAAGAAGTTAGACTCCAGAGAACCAAATAACCCTATTAAAACTGGGCTGCAGAGATAAACACAGAATTCTCAACTGAGGAACATCAAATGGGTGAGAACAACCTACAGAAATGTTCAACATCCTTAGTCATCAGGGAAACGCAAATCAAAACAACCCTGAGATTCCACCTCACACCAGTCAGAATGGCTAAGATCCAAAACTCAGGTGACAGCAGATGCTGGCGAGGATGTCGAGAAAGAAGAACACTCCTCCATTGCTTGTGGAATTGCAAGCTGGTACAACCACTCTGGAAATCAGTTTAGCGGTTCCTCAGAAAATTGAACATAGTGCTACCTGAGGACCCAGCTATACCATTCCTGAGCATATACCCAGAAGATCCTCCAACATGTAATAAGGATACATGCTCCAGTATGTTTATAGCAGCCTTATTTATACTAGAGAGTGGATGGAAAGAATGCAGATATCCCTCAACAGAGGAATGGATTCAGAAAACTTGGTACATTTACACAATGGGTTACTACTCAGCTATTAAAAAACAATGACTTTATGAGATTCTTAGGCAAATGGATGGAACTAGAAAATATCATCCTGAGTGAGGTAACCCAATCACAGAAGAACACACATAGTACATTCTCACTGAAAAGAGGATATTAGGCCAGACGTTCAGAATACCCAAGATACTATTCACAGACCACTTGATGCTCAAGAAGCAGAAAGACCAATGTGTGGATACTTCAATCCTTCTTAGATGGGGGAATCAAAATACCCATGGGAGGAGATAGAGAGGTAAAGTGTGGAACAGAAACTGATGTAAAGCCCATCCAGTGACTGGTCCACATGGGGATCCATCCCATATACAGTTACCAAAACTAGATATTATTGTGGATACCAACAAGTGCTTGCTGACAAGAGCCTGATATAGCTGTCTCCTGAGAAGCTCTGCCAGAGCCTGACAAATACTGAAGTGGATGCTCACAGTTATTCATTGGAATAAGAACAGGGTCCCCAATTCACTGGCTAGAGAAAGGGCCCAAGGATTTGAAGGGGTTTGCAACTCCATAGCAGGAACAACAATATGAACCAACTAGTATTTCCAGAGCTTTCAGGGACTAAACTACCTTCCAAGTATACACATGGAGGGACTCATGGCTCCAGCCACATATGTAGCAAAGGATGGCCCTGTGGGACATCAATGAGAAGAGAGGCTCTTGGTCCTGTGAAGGATCAATGCCCCAGTGTAGGGGAATTCCTGGATAGGAAAGCGGAAGTTGGTGGGCTAGTGGGCAGGTAGAGGAGGAGTGATACAGGGGGTTTTCAGAGGGGAAATGAGGAAAGAGGATAACATTTGAAATGTAAATAAGAAAAATACCTACTTAAAAACAAGAAAAATATAAAAATACAAATAAATAAGGCAGAAGAAAAACAAAAACAAAAACAAAAAAAACCAGTCATGCTTCATTTCAGTTACCTTCTTTATGAGTGCTTACCCCTGACTGAGCAGTGTGGGTAGGTCTGTTAGTAAATATTGCTTATTAAATGAACATGCCAGGTTATATACCTATCATGGAAATGGTTGGGCAAGAGTTGTTGCCATTTCAGCTGAGTGAGCACTCTTGGGTTCCCTGAACACATCTCAACAGCATCCAGCCTAAAATGATTGAATTATGGCTTTTATAACTCTATAAAATCCTTTATTAATTTTAGAAAGCTGCTGCATCTTCTGATCCTGGCCGGTCCCTGCCAGAATGATAACCTATTCATGTACATTCTAACTGATTATAGTGATTATGCTCTAGAAGAGCAAAAAACAAAGATGTTTGGTTTCTGTACTGATTGTGGCAAGGTTGGAGGGGAAGGTAGAATGGTAAAGATATCTAGTTCTTTGTGGGTTTCAGATGGTTTGGAAGACATGGAAAGAGACCTCTGCCAGTGGTCAGAGACACTATTGAGAAGGCATCAAAGCTCAGGTTAAGGATGAATCTTGAATGGTGTTCCAGCTTTAGATGTGTCTATGTCTTCATGTTTATGCATATATGCATACATATGTGATACCTGTGTGGGTGTGCATGTGTAATGAAAATAAAATATTCTGTATTTGTTTTTTATTGTTTTAAAAAAAAAAAGGCAAAATGACTAGGTACTAAATATGGTAAAGTACTTGCAATTTATATATCTTGAAAGCATTCTATGCCCAAATATATAAAAATTCCTTTAACTCAATCGCAGAAGCTCAATGAACCCACCATAAAAAAATGAACAAATGATTGAAATAACTCTATAGAAGATCATACAAATAAGCAGAAAGTGCATAGTAAATTACTCAAGACTCAACTGCAAGAGATTTCAAGTAAAAGTCACCAACTGTTTCATACTTGCTAAGATAGTTATTATAAGACCCCAAACCAAAAAGAAAAGTTAAAATCAAATCCAAGAACCCTAGGACCATTGCGGGTTGCTGCTGGTTATGTTACTTTTTGCAGCTGCTACTGAAAGGAACTTGGAAGTTGCTCAAAAAAATTTAAATTGAATTCTTAGACACAAAAGACAAATATTGTCATTCTTTTTATATGGGATACTTATAATAAGCACATCCATAACTACAGGAAGTAGATTAGAGGCAGTCAAAACAGGAGGGAAAGAGAGTTTTATTTGAAAGAAAAAACAGAAATTCTTTTAATAACAAGATAAAAATTTTGAGAAGTAGTTATGAATTCTAAAATACCCTGTGATTATGGCTCTGAATTATACCCTTAGTAATTGTAAAAACAGAAACTTTTTAAAAAATAAATTTATTGCAAATTAAAAAATAAATTGTTAGAGCCATTCCGTCTTAAAATGTAATAGACATTAATGGCCACAAGGAAAGACATTTCTTCCCAAGATGTAGGCACTGAATAGTTAGCTCTTCTCCACTAAGTAGCAACCACTCCCCCAAACATATACACACCAATAATCATATATCAACCCAAAATAAACTCAGTGGGGTACATAAATATGTACACACATATACATACATATATAAATACACAGATACACATGCACAAATACACACACACATATATATATATATATATATATATATATATATATATATATATATACACACACACACACATATGCACACACATGTACACATATATACATATACATATTTGCACATACATATACAAATGCATGAATGCACATACATACTAATACATACATACACACATACATAAACATATACAAATACACACATATCCATAAAAGACATACATATACACACATATATTCTCATACATACATCTATCCAAATACACATGTATAAACAGACATATGTATACACACATACACACATAGATATACACATACATATACAAATACATACATAAAACATATATACACCATAGACACATAAGTATGCATAAATCCACATACATGCAAATTCACAGACACATATACACTCATACACATGCATATACACACACATATATATGTAAATATATATATATACACGTGCATAAATGCACATAAATATATACACATATACATACATATACACATACCTAGCCCATACACAGAAACATACATAAACAGATACAGTCATAATACACATATACAAATACACATATATACACATACATACATTCATACATACATATATGCATAAATACATACAAACATGCATACACCCACATGACATGGGCATGAAGAAGGAGGATTGAATTAGGAAGTTGGAAAAAGGGGGGACTGATATACATTTGTTCAAAATATGTATGTATATGAAATTATCAAAGAATAGTTTAAAAGAAACAAAGAATCTTATTCCACTTGATTGTTATGGAATTTAAATTTGTAGTAAATATATTCTTTGATAACAGGACATATTAAAGTCCAAGGTGCAAGAAGTTTTTAAATTTGATAAATGTAAGTTAATAGTTGTCTTGTAGGTGATGAAACAAGTGACTGAAGATTTATGTTTTATATAATTTAATCAGTATGATTCTAATGAAAGTAGAACTGGATAGATTTCTGGTTGTTTGCATCACAAAATTTATGATTTATTAAAACCGAAAGGCTTGGCCCAAATACATTTACACACATCTACATCTATAATGGCAGTATTGGAAGGGGGCATAGACAGTCAGATCCCTAGAGGTCACTGTCCAGGTAGTCTAGATAATCAATGAGATCCAAGTTCAAGAGACAGACTCTGTCTCTAAAAGATAAAGTGCAGGTCAAGTGAGGAAGGCCTTTGACGGCTGGTCTATGTACACAAGAAGATAGACATATTACAGATACATACACATAGAAGATTTTACAGCACAGGTTTGGATATTGATAAGTACTGTGTTCTCAGTATTCATGGTAGGGATAAGATAGAAGGATTCCAACTTTCAGGTTAGATTAACCTACATTTTAAGAAGGTATACAGTAAGCCACCAACCAAAATAGATGGCCTCATATTTTCTGTGTACTGGCCTCTTTGAACACCCTTGACCATCACACCATAATGCATTGTCTGTCATACAGGTGTGGGTATTGTGAAGTGTGGCATTTTATTTTGCTATGTAGATTGAGTAGATTGCATATTTGAGCCCCAAACAGCATAGGTTAGTAACATGGTGAACATTGGAAGATGAAGCCCCATTTACCTTACTCCTGACACAAGCTGTGATTAACTGCCTATGGACACAAGATGCAGCAAATATTAGCACTACCAGCAGAGTACATTTCTATATCTGTATCAGTAACAGTTAAACCACATTAGTACATATTTTGTCTCATCACATATTCTCAAAATGAACAGTGGAGGAGACAATATGAAAGCAGTTAATTTAATAGACTTAATAATTTTTCTGGATTTTGAAAGCATTTACTTATTTCTTTAATTTAGACCCATAAATAAGAGCATTGGAATGATATGTTATGAATTATTATGTATGTTTTACACCAAAGGAAGGGGATGCAAAGGGACCAAATATTAAGGTAAATTTGGTGATTTGTGATAACTTGTGTGAAGGAATGGCAGATTTTAGAGAATAAAAACATGTATTAAGAAAGTCTCATTCCTCCCTAAAGAAATAGAAACAGTCATTAATAGTCTCTCAACTAAAAAAATAAAAAATAAAAAAAAAATAAAAGCCCAGGACCAGATGGGTTTAGTACAGAGTTCTATCAGACCTTCAAGAAGACCTAATACCAATACTATTCAAACTATTCCACAAAATAGAAACAGAGGGTATTCTACCCAATTTGTTCTATGAAGCCAAAATTACTCTGATACCTAAACTACTCAAAGACCCAAAAAAAAGAGATCTTTAGATCAATTTCCCTTATAAATATCGATACAGAATTACTTAATAAAATTATCATAAATTGAATCCAAGAATACATCAAAACAAAATTATGATCAGGTAGGCTTCATACCATGGATGCAGGGATGGTTCAATATAGGGAAATCCATCAATGTATTCCACTATATAAACAAACTCAAAGGGGGGGAAAACATGCGATCATCTCATTAGATACAGAGAAGCATTTGACAAAATCCTATGCCCCTTCATGATAAAAGTCTTGGAAAGATCAGGAATTCAAGACCCATACCTAAACATAGTAAAAGCAATATACAGCAAACCAGTAGCCAACATCAAATTAAATGAAGAGAAACTTGAAGCAATCCCACTAAAATCAGGGACTAGACAAGGCTGCCCTCTCTTTCCCTATCTATTTAATATAGTACTTGAAGTCGTAGCCAGAGGAATTAGACAACAAAATTAGATCAAAAGGATACAAATTGGAGAGGAAGAAGTCAAGCTATCACTATTTGCAGATGATATCATAATATATTTAAATGACCCAAAAAATTCCACCAGAAAACTTCTAAATCTGATTTTTAAAAAATTCAGCTAAGTAGCTGGATATAAAATTAACTCAAACAAATCAGTGGCCTTCCTCTACACAATGGATAAACAGGCTTAGAAGTACCCAAGGAAATAGAGGGGTCTACAACCTTATAGTAGGAACAACAATATGAACTGACCAGTACCCTCCAGAGCTTATGTCTCTAGTTGCATATATAGCAGAAGATGGCCTAGTAGGCCATCAATGGGAGTAGAGGCCCTTGATCTGGTAAAGATTCTATGCCCCAGTACATGGGAATTCCAGGGCCAGGAAGCAGGAGTGGGTGGGTAGGGGAGCAGGGCAGGGGAGAGTATAGGGGACTTTTGGGATAGCATTTGAAATGTAAATAAAGAAAAATATCTAATAAAAAAAAAAGAAATTAGTGAAACAACACCCTTCACAATAGTCACAAATAAAATAAAATACCTTGGTGTGACTCTAAGAAAGTGAAAGATCTGTATGATAAGAAATTCAAGTCTCTGAAGAAAGAAATCGAAGAAGATATTAGAAGATGGAAAGCTTTCCCATGCTCATGGATTGGCAGTATTAATATATTAAAAATGGCCCTCTTGCTGAAAACAATCTACAGATTCGATGCAATCCCATCAAAATTCCAACTCAATTCTTCACTAAGTTAGAAAGAGCAATTTGCAAATTCATATGGAGTAACAAAAAAAAAAAAAAAAAAAAAAAAAAAAAAAAAAAAAAAAAAAAAAAAAAAAAAAAAAAAAAAAGCTAGGATACTGAAAACTATTCTCAACAATAAAAGAACTTCTGGTGGAATCACGTTCCCTAACCTCAAGCTGTACTACAGAACAATTGAGATAAAAACTGCATGATACTGGTACAGTGACAGACAGGTAGAAAAATGGAATAGAATTGAAGACCCAGAAATGAACCCAAATAATTATGGTCACTTGTTTGACAAAGGAGCTAAAACCATCCAGTGGAAAAAAGACAGCATTTTCAATGAATGGTGTTGGCTCAACTGGTGGTTATCATGTATAAGAATGCAAATCAAACCATTCTCATTTCCTTGTACAAAGCTCAAGTCTAAGTTGATCAAGGACCTCCACATTAAATCCGATACACTGAAACTAATAGAAGAGAAAGTTGGGAAGAGCCTAGAGTATATGGGCACAGGGAAAAATTTCCTAAACAGAACACCAATAGCCTGTGCTCTAAGATCAAGAATCGACAAATGAGACTTCATAAAATTGTAAAGCTTCTGTAAGGCAAATGACACTGTCAATAGAACGAAAAGGCAACCAACAGATTGGGAAAAGTTCTGTACCAATCCTATATCTAATAGAGGACTAATATCCAATATATACAAAGAACTTAAGAAGTTAGACTCCAGAGAACCAAATAACCCTATTAAAACTGGGCTGCAGAGATAAACACAGAATTCTCAACTGAGGAACATCAAATGGGTGAGAACAACCTACAGAAATGTTCAACATCCTTAGTCATCGGGGAAACGCAAATCAAAACAACCCTGAGATTCCACCTCACACCAGTCAGAATGGCTAAGATCCAAACCTCAGATGACAGCAGATGCTGATGAGGATGTGGAGAAAGAGGAACACTCCTCCATTCCTGGTGGGATTGCAAGCTGGTACAACCACTCTGTAAATCAGTTTGGCAGTTCCTCAGAAAATAGGACATAATACAACCTGAGGACCCACTAATACCACTCCTGGGCATATACCCAAAATATGCTCTAACATGTACTAAGGACACAGGCTCCACTATGTTCATAGCAGCCTTATTTGTAATAGTCAGGAGGTGCAAAAAAAGACAGAAGTCCCTCAACAGGGGAATGGATACAGAAAATGTACGTTTAAACAATGGAGTACGACTCAGCTATTAAAAACAGTGAATTTATGAAATTCTTAGGCATATGAATGGAATTAGAAAATATCATCCTGACTGTGTTAACTCAATCACAAAAGGACACACATGGTAAGCACTCACAGATAAATGGATATTAGCCCAGAAGCTCAACATACCCAAGATACAATTCACAAATCACATGACATTCAAGAAGAAGGAAGACCAAAGTGTGGATAATTCAATCTTTCTTAGAAGGGGGAACAAAATACCCATGGAAGGAGTAACAGAGACAAAGTGTGGAGCAGAGACTGAAGGAATGACTGTCCAGAGACTACCCCACCTGGAGATCCAAGCCATATACAATCACCAAACCCAGACACTATTGTGGATACCAACAAATGCTTACTGACAGAAGCCTGCTGTAACTATCTCTGGAGAGGCTCCACCAATGCCTGACAAATACATAGATGGATCCTTGCAGCCAATCATTGAACTGAAGGATCTAGAGAAAGGGCCCAAGGAGATAAAGGGGTTAGCAGCACCATAGGAGGAATAACAATATGAACTAATCAGTACCCCCAGAGCTCCAAGGGACTAAATCACCAACCAAAGAGTGGGACTCAAGGCTCCAACTGCATATGTAGCAGAGGATGGCCTTGTTGGTCATCAATGGGAGTAGATCCTTGGTCCTTTGAAGTCTCTAAACCCCAGTGTAGGGGAATGTAGGGGCCAGGATGCAGGTGTGGGTGGGTTGGTGAGCAGGAGGAGGTTGGATGGGACAGGGGCTTTCAGAGGAGAAATCTGGAAAGGGGATAACATTTGAAATGTAAATAATATAAATATCTAACAACAATAAAAGAAAGTCTCACCCTCTCTAATAACTTCCTGTGATCACATGTTCAGCCATCAGGAATGAACTGTCCAATGGTGGTCACACAGTTCACCATGTGTGTATATAACCAATTTCAGTTCTCATTACACACAAACTATGGTGAAAACCCAACTATTAATTGATGCTTGGTAAGCAGGCTGCTTTTTCTATTTGCAGACCTGTGATATATCTAGGCGAAGAATATTTTAAAAAGCAAAAACTAAACCAAACAAAAACAAAAAGCAAACAAACATGGAGAGGAAGGAGAATGTAACCCTACTGGAAACACTGTGTAACACGTATATGTACTTTGAGGTTTTTTTAATTAGATATTTTCTTAATTTACATTTCAAATGCTATTCCAAAAGTTTCCTATACCCTACCCCTGCCATGCTCCCCTACACACCCATTCCCCCTTCTTGGCCCTGGAGTTCCCCTATATTGGGGCATATAAAGTTTGCAATACCAAGGGGCCTCTCTTCCCAATGATGGCCGACTAGGCCATCCTCTGCTACATATGCAGCTAGAGACATGAACTCTGGGGGTACTGATTAGTTCATATTGTTGTTCCTCTTATAGGGTTGCAGACCCCTTAAGCTCCTCAGGTACTTTCTCTACTTTTCATTTTAAGGTGAGTAATACAGTGTCTGATCACTGACCACCTGGATGAGGCTAGTACAGATTCCAGGATGAAGTTAGGGGACATCATACCACACTTTTTTGCAATAATGTTTCCATTTCAATACAAACCCACAAAGGTCTTCTTTGTCTTTGATTGTAAAATTATACACCTGTCTCTCCTTTTGCAGAACTTCAAGGATAATAGATCAGGTGTTTTTTTGTTGTTGTTGTTGTTTTGTTTCTGGCATTTGTTCATCTTCATAGGGCAATGTGGTTTACACAAGCTTTGTGTACTTATAAATAGGATTCTTCACCAGTGTGTATAACAATCTCCCTACTCCTTATAAATACTCCGTTTCATCCAGAAGTGGTAAAAAACAAGTTTACTTGTTACATCATGCAGAGGTATGAAATGTGTTTCATCTTATTATCTTTTAATTATAGACAGAACATCATGAAAACTTTGATTACTTTCACATTCTTCTCTTTCTGATACTTCATATAAGCTTATTATCCTATCACTTAATATTAGATATATTACTATTTAGACTTGAAACAATATAAAATGGTCTTTGAGGATGAAAGTAGGATATGATGTATTTTCGACTTTGACATACACATGGCATTTTTCCCTTGAATAAGCAAAACAGAAAGCGCCTAGGACATCACATTTGAATCATACCCTCTTTTGATATAATTTCAGCAAAATCAAATAGTACTAGTCCAAGCAAATAGCTGACTCTGATGGTCCTTTTGATTTTTTAAAAATTATTTTATTTTATTAGTCACTTTCGTTCTGGACTACAGACCCCTTCCCTCTTCTCCTCCCAGTCCTGCCCTTACAAATCTTTCCACCTAGCCACTACATCTCCTCTGAGGAGAAGGGGAAGACTTCTTTAGGTACCAACCCACCGTGAAACATGTCGTCTAAGGATGACTAGGCACATTCTCTCTTGCTGAGGACCAGCCAGAGAATCAAGGTAGGGGAAGGGAACAGAGTCAGAGATAGCCCCTGTGGTGACTGTTCAGGGACCCACAAAAATGCCAAACTGCACATCGGCTACAAATGTGTATGCAGGAATAGGTTCGGCCTGTGCATGCTTTTTGGTTGCTGGTTTAATTTCTGTGAGCCCCCTTTTTTTAATTGACTCTGTAGGTCTTCTTGTGGTGTCCTTGACCTCTCAGGCTTGCTCAATTCTATCTGCAACTCTTTCATAAGGTTCACTAAGCTCTGCATAATGTTTGGGCATGAGTCTCTGTACCTGTTTTCATCTGCTGCTGGAGGAAGCCCCTCAGGAGACAGGTATGCTAGGCTTCTGCCTGCAAGCATAGCACAGTGTCTTTAATAATCTCAGGAGTTAGCTTTCTCATATGGGATAGGTCTCAAGTTGTGGCAGTCAGTGGTTAGCTGTTCCCTCAATCTCTGCTCCATCTTTATCCATGGCATCTTGTAGACAGGACAGATTTGGGGTTGAAGGTTTTGTGCGTGGGTTGATGTCCCCTCGCTCTATGAGAAGTCCTGTCAGCTATAGCAGGTGACCACTTAAGTCACTACATCTTCTGCTGGTAGCAATCTCAAGTGGAATCACCACCATAGATTACTGGGAGCCTTCCCTGTCCCAGGACTCCACCTAGTCCCAGAGATGCTCCCCTGCCAACACAGATTTCCATTTTCATTACCATCTACTTCCTTCCCCCTCTTCATAGCTGATCCTCATCTTCATTTCTTTCCTGACACCCTCCCACACAATCCCCTCCCTCCAACCACCTTTGGTGACAATTTTGTTCCTGCTTCTGAAAGAGTTTTATCCATCCTCTCTTGAGCCCTTATTATTGTGTCTATAAAATAGATGAAGTTATGTCAGGGGTCTATAGACAGTATTCTGTGGATAATACCAGTCCTAAGGGCTGCTTGAAGATAACAGAGGTAAATAGGGAACTGGTACATCTCAAAGATGAAGTATAACCACTATGTCACCCGAAGCAGGCCTTATGTAATTGGAGCTACAGTTGAACCAGCTTTGAAGAGAGCAGATATAAAGGAAAGTTTGAATAAAGCAAGCCAAAATGCTGCAGAGGATACTATGCAGCTATAGAAACTGAAAAAATAAATACCTGTAAAATACTATTATATACAATATTTCAAACGATACAACTGTCTCTGCTTTTGTCTGTAGTGTTCCAGAAAGGTACTGGTTCACGTCTGTATGCTCACTTGCAGCCTGGATTTGAGTTTATTATGGAGGAGAAAGATAAACCATTCCAATCCATCTATCCCAATCCTATTCACAGCCGAGCTATAACAATTATCTCTGTCTTTACATTTTCTCCCATCTCTTGCTATTTCTTGTACAGTAATGGATTGTAACAGCTACTTCTTGCTGACTTCTCTCCCATATAATTAATGTCCTAAGATATTCTATTTACTGGTGAAGCAGTTTGAATCAAGAAGTGATTACTTTCAGAGTAAACAGAGCTTCTAACCCCTCTCCACAAACAAAGCTGACAGCAGTTTTATTTCTAAAATAATCAAATAGAAATCCTCCGAAAGCTTCAAGTTTGAAACTTCGTATTTATTGTGTGTGTGTGTGTGTGAAAGTATATTAATATTTAGAAGACAAGGCAGAAAAGCACAAAGATCAGTTTAAATGAAGGTCTTAAAAATAATCCTGCAATAATGTTCCCACACCAGGTCAAATATTAGTTAGGGCCAAGTGTAAGTCCATGCATCAAGTGAAAATGACAACAAAGTAAGACTTTTATTGAAGAGTACAGTTAATCTTCAGAAATATCAAAATTAGATATTGAACTCTCTGAGATGATGACAAAGGCACTATCTGGAAGCCAGACTCTAATTAGTGCTGAACAAGGAGACTGAGAAAGGAATTGCTTCTATGGAAGCACAGGGGGGCTCAGTCAGGTCATCTGGAGGATCCCTGGCTCCTTCTTAGCAAAATGGTGTCCCACCACAGTGCTTCCATAACAACCAATTGATTCACATATTATTTAGATGTTGGATAGACTGGACTGATGATCTGCCTCTGTTTATTTAAGCTTCTTTACTAAAATTCCTTAGTCTATTCCTCTAGTAGCTACAGAATCATGTCCTAACATTTATAGTGGTTGGGAAGAACAAGTCTTTGATGTGACCAATTTAATTGTATGGTGGTTCTTCTATCTTAACTGCAAACAAAATATGTTCAAAACTGTGTTCTNCTTCTTCTTCTTCTTCTTCTTCTTCTTCTTCTTCTTCTTCTTCTTCTTCTTCTTCTTCTTCTTCTCCTTCTCCTTCTCCTTCTCCTTCTCCTTCTCCTTCTCCTTCTCCTTCTCCTTCTCCTTCTCCTTCTCCTTCTCCTTCTCCTTCTCCTTCTCCTTCCAGAAATTCATCTGCCTTGTCCTGGTACATCATCTTCCATGATTTCAGACTTAACCTACAATCCTCCTGCCTGATTTTCTTCCCTGGATTCTGATCTCTATGCTTCCAAATCAAAGATATCAAACTACACTCTAATTCCTCCCCTTCTGTAATCGTGTATCTTTATTATTTGATATGTTTTTCCTTTACATCTTGACTACACTCATTTTATTAGTGAACAAATGGATATAAAAGCAACCTATTCAAAGTCTCTCTGTTGAAACATCCTGTAATCTTAACTTCATGCTACTACTCTCTCCCAAATTTTCTCCTATTTAATTGTTAGAAGGAGATGCATTAAACAAAGCGATTATTAGGGATAAAACAGTTAGGTAGATGATGCTAAGAATATGGACCTTCAATACAAAAAGAGAAGACACAGATATTCAGAGTGGAGGCCTGAAAACATTCCACTCCCAAACAAAGAGTACCAAGAAATCTATGAATTGGAACTTCAAGGCACAGGCTGGATTATTTCCAAGTCTCCCAGCTGCCCAGACTTTAGGCAAATTCAACTCATTTACAATTCTCTGACAGACGTGCTCTTTTGCAAGGACAAAGAAAAGGTTTGACAGCCTGGCTTTTCTGATGCCATCCTTGCCTCCAAGTGTGACCTTGTCACATTTGCATATCATGTCACAAGGAATCTGAACTTATTTTCTAAGCTACATTCTCAGTACCAGCTCAATGCCCTGTCACAGTCCCCATAACATTGCTCAGTTCCTTTTGTCCATGCTGGCTCTTCATCTAGCAATCTTTTTCCCCACATTCCAGTCTCTGTTTTATGCAGTTTTACTCTACACTGAAATCTCTTCGCCATATATCCACTCATTTGCATACTTCTTCAGCACAGAGACTCTCGGTACATATCTTTTGCTGTCCGTTATCTTTAAATGCTTATTTATAACCTGTGTATATACATAAGCATGTGCATTTGTATATGCACAATTATAATTGATGAAATCTTGGTTTGTAAGTCATTTTCAGTACTTGAAATATAGAGTTAAAATTCCATATTCTCTGCATCATGTGTTTCTGGAAACAGAAATTGAATTCTATATACTTGCCAGACATAATTAATGAATTAAGCAGAGTGGAATGTGATTGCATCAAGGGGCCCAAAGCTTCCTGGCAATTGAATTAGCCTGATAATTGTCACAAATAAATATTTTCCAAGTAGGAACTTCACAATTTGTCTTAGTGCTACACTAGCTTTTATCTTTTAAGGCTGTAGACTAGCTGGAAATCTAGGATTTCTTTAAAAACTTACCTTTCTACCATTAATATACAACTGTTTCTGGGGAAAAATCCTCAGAACCTCCACTTGTATAATTTTGGGGAGCTCTGGGATTGGTTGTTGGTAGCTGATCCTTACACATTTGTGTAGGCTCCTCTAATTGAAAATTGTGAATGTTGCGGCACCAGATAAGAATTTATCTCTAAAACCATTTATACAAGAGAACAGTCTTTGATGAGTTATACGTATGTCAAGAACTGACATTCCATGTAAAGATACAGGGATTTGGAACCAGATGACACTCTGTGATGTAACTGAAGCTGTACTTCAATTATAAACTATGGAACTTGTGTCATATATGAAGCTCAGCCTATATCATAAACAATAGGTTCAGTCACATAAATTAAGGCCAGCTTCTATCATGGCCTATGATCCTGGAAACTAGAGGATGGATTTAGCTCTCTGTTTGGCAAAGCGGGTGCATTATTGATCTTAATATTAGAATGCAAACAATGTGTTAGATTATATATATATATATATATATATATATATATATATATGTGTGTGTGTGTGTGTGTGTGTGTGTGTGTGTGTGTGTGTGTCAGCAATAACCATTGAATCAGGTGAGTTTTACTATCAAAAATGAGATTTTAAAGAGATTATTCTTTATCTTTCTCTGTCTCTACTAATATTTAAGTGAGTAGTACAATACCCTGCTGTTAAACATAAAAATTGTTACTTGGTTTATTTCATTTATTTATTTTTGATAAGTTGTTGCAAACCATATGACCCATTTGCTAGTGGAAATAGTTAATATGTTGTGGGTGTAGCTAGAGAGGGGATGAATCACTATTGCCTGTTTCATGGTTGAAACCAGAAAACATTGTATACAAATAGGATGAAAATTCTGGTCCTAAACTTCAGTTCTCCATTGAGCTTATAACTGATCTTGATCACACCACTGAATATTTTTGAGCTTGTATCTTTAATCATCATTAAAGTCTTGATCTAGCTATATCATTCCTGGGCATATATCCAAAAGATGTTCCAACATGTAACAAGGAGTCATGCTGCACTATGCTCATAGCAGCCTTATTTATCAGAGCCAGAAGCTGGAAAGAACCCAGATGTTCCTCAACAGAGGAATGGATACAGAAAATATGGTACATTTACAGAACAGAGTACTACTCAGGTATTAAAAACAATGGCTTTGTGAAATTTGCAGGTAAATGCATGGAACTAGTATTGATAAAAATATCAATGTGTTTGGGCGAATAACCAGGCAGCAGACCAGGCTGAAGGGGTTCCACGTGGAGAGGTTTATTGAGAGGGTGGGGGAGGGGGCAGAGAAGAGGAGAAAGAGATAGAGGGGGGAGAGAAGAGAGAGGAGAGGAGGGTAAAGAGGACGAGGAGGGGGTGTCTTCCCCATTTATAGGGAGAAT
>LR751270.1:107001-192815 GCA_902729485.2 Mus minutoides | reverse complement strand
CTAGAGAAAGGACCCAAGGAGCTGAGGGGTTTGCAGCACCATAGGAGGAACAACAATATGAACCATCCAGTACCCCCAGAGCTCCCTGGGATTAAACCACCAACCAAAGAGTATACATGGTGGGACATGGCTCCAGCTCCATATGTAGCAGAGGATGGTCTTGTTGGTCATCAGTGGGAGGAGAGGCCCTTTGTCTTGTGAAGGTTCATTGCTCCAGTGTAGGGGAATGCCAGGGCCAGGAAATGGGAGTGGGAGGGTTGGTGAGTAGGGGCAGGATGGAGGGAATAGGAGGTTTTTAGAGGGGAAACCAGTAAAGGGGATGACATTTGAAATGTGATAAATGAAAATATCTAATAAAATTTTTTTAAAAAGATGCTAAAACAAGTGCCCATCACAGAGGCTCTAAATAAAAAAGAGGAGAGACGAGGAGGCAGGGAGACATACTATTTCTTCTAGATTCCTTAAACACTCTCACATTGTCTTGTCTTTGGGGTTTAAACAGACAGAATTTGATTTCTCCCATTGGATTGCATTGTCTTATGATGTTGTATGTACCAGCAATTCTAAGCAAGAGAAGAAGAAAACATGTCTGGCTGTTTTGCCTGTGCATATGTACATACACTCAGTTCCATGCATCCTGGAGTCTGCTTTCCCGTGATAACCTCCCAAGGTTATCAGTGATAGGAACAGGTGTCTCAGTTCTAATGCCTTAGTGTCAAGGACACATTAAGTTGTGACTAATTGGAAATGGTGTGTACAGGGCTCAGGGGCTGATGTTCCTTTCTGGCTTTGTGAAGAATGGAGGCTGGACTTACAGGTTCCACGTAATTATTACTCATAATAAATTTTGCACGTGGTATTTGAGAGTGGTTTCAAAAAAGCACCATATCCATTTTAGAGCAACACTGAGACAGGACAGAAATATTCTTCCCATTCTACAGGTGAAAAAAAATTGCAAATAGCAGTACAGACAGCCTGTTGACTACTGAGCCTAAAATACAGCAAGTTTTGAGTCAGAAAGAAAAGACTCCAGTTTTCAGGTCTGCACCTCCTACTCATTGTATGGGGTAAGTTGTTAACCTCACTGAACTCCACTTTATCTGCAAAACAGGATTAAAATGCATAGTTATCAAGGATAGCACAGAGGGAGATCAAATCTCTAAGAACCTTTAAACTCTTTGTAGAGCAAAGGACAGGCTGGAATTGGATAAAGCTGTATATGCTTCCAACCCACTATGCTCATCTCTCTCTTATTCCAGATTAACTGTCACTACCATGAAGGGACTGCTTGGGAGGATTAACAGATACAAATTCGTATGTCAGCTGACCTATAGTAGGTTCTTACTAAATGAGAGCTAAGGCAGTTATAGACTCGTACAGTAATAAATCAACAAAGTAGTCATAACATTTCTCCTTTTGTGTAGAATTCTGAGCAACACAGAAGCATGCAGAACTATCTTACTTCCTGAATCCATCAAGGGGGTTTCTGCTTAATGTTCAGTGCTACACGTATGGGCAAAATGAGGCGCAATGTTAACCTTCTGTTATGGTTTAATGATGAAGTATTCCCACAGACCCATGCATTTTAACTCTTAGTCTTCAGAGGTTGGCACTGTTTTGTGAGGTTCTGGTATCCATAGAGGTATAGACAGGAAAAGTAGGTCACTGGGCAACGGGTCTCAAGGGCTGCCGTCTGGCCTGGGTCTAGCCTGATCCTTTTCCCTTTTGGCTCATCAAGATATAAGGCAGCCCCTGAGTGTTCCAAGGGACCTTGCATCTGCTAACTGCTGTGCCTTACCTGTCATGATGGATCGTATCCTTTCAAACCATGAGCTAAAGTAAGTCTTTCCTTCCTTGGCTTGTTTCCTCTCCAGTATTTACTTGGCCAGAAAGGTGAGCAAAGTTACGGATAAGCCTTCCCTTCTTAGGTAAGCTAGATAGCCTAAAGCTTGAGGCTGGAAGGTCTGCAAGACTATTGAAGAGAAAGAAAGCATAAGATGGGTGGGAAGGAGGGTGGATTTTGGCAGAGGAGCCTGTAGAAGCAAAACCCTCAGGATAAGAGAGCCACAAGTGTGGAGAATGGGGTAGGACCCCGACTTGGCTAAAGGATAAGGAAAATAACCAGGAGCTAAGGATCGAAGATCTGATTCAGGAAGTGTGCAGATCCGGAGGACCCAGTCTTTATTTGACAAGCACCAGGGAACTACTGCAGGTTCCTGAACAGAGAAATGGCTTAATGAAATGGATAGTTTATGCACAAGTAGAGGGAAAGAATTCCAGATCAGGATTGGAGGATAGAGAGGCTGAAACAAGACAGGGCAGTTAGAAACCTGGGGTCAGGTAAAGGGCTAGGCCACTCAGCTACCTGCTGATGAAACAAGGGAAATGGATGCTGGAATAGGAGGGCATGAGCCTCAAGCACCGCACAGAGTTAGGGCGGAGAATCCAGTAAGAGGCAATGTCACTCACTCCACCAGGAGTGCCAGCATTGAGAAGGCTTGGACGTGATCACCTTGGGGAGAATTCGGTCTCTGCTTATTTATGCAAATGTTTGATTTCCCCATCTCTTACAAAGGAAAGACTTATAATTTCCACAATAGTCTTATTAATATCTAGGGCCTGGGAAAACAAAAGTGATGTTTAGACTTCGGGCTTTTAAATCTTCCAATTTACACCGCTCTGTGCCTCGCTAAATTCACGGCGCCGAAGATCGTTTGATGTTCAGCAAGCTCTCTCCACACTCCCTTCCTCTTGATAAAACATTAAATCAGTGCATTTCCCACCCCACCCCTCCCTTTTGCTCTCTAAAGACGAGTTTTTTCTGGTAACTGAAATTCTGTTTAAATATGTAGAGTTCTGAAGGGAGCAACGGCTGCCGTAGTGATATTTCAAATCGTTAGACGTTGTGACTTTAGGCTGTAAAATAGACACCTATTAAAGTACATAATTCAAAATGCTGTATCGCATGGGTAAGGGGCAGAGTCAGACATGTGAATTTGAACTGGAGACTGAAACCCAACCGGACTTGATTCTACTGTGGGACAGGCCATTCAGGTCTCCTTTAAATGAAATTAAAAAGCAGGAAGGAGGCAAATGAGTCGTTTTAAATTCTTCTAGGCTGTGTACTGTGTTCATTTCTGTGCTTTTGTTGCCAGTGTTGCTGGTGTGTGTGTCTGCATCTCTCTCTCTCTCTCTCTCTCTCTCTCTCTCTCTCTGCAAAAGTTTCCCAGTTCAGCGTTTCTTCAATTTTACTTTTACTCTATTTCCACACTCCAATTCTAGGACTGTCTTAAACTTTGTACCATTAATAGTTGTCCCACTGTACCATGTTCACACCATGAGCATCCTCTATCTTTGCTTACAATTTGTTAACTACAAAAAGGACTTTGTTTTCCCTCCCTCTAATCCATCTCCCCACACACACACACACACACACTTCTCAGGAGGTATTGTTCCTGCTGAAGATGGATGCCACATTTGGAATGGAAATAACTAAGGGTTTGCATCATTTGCTGTATTGGAAGTCAGCACCGAAAAACAAAGAGACACAAAGAATGTCTAGCGGATTCAAAAACAATGTTCCCATTCTGTCCCAGGACCTGTGAATTTTATATATTTGGTATCTTTACCAAATGCCTTAAACAACCTAAATTCCATTTGTACATTCATTTAAATTAAGGCTCTGAGGATGAGAGCATTCCTGGACTGCCCTGGTGAGTTTTAATGGCGAATATCCTTATAAAAGACACTGGGGAGACCACCATGTGAAGATGGAGGTAAATACTGGATCGATGTAGCCTTGGGCCAAGGGGTGCTTGGAGCAACAAGGGGCTGAAAGAGGTAGGAAATGTTCACCTTTTGGAAGGGAGCCTGGTCCTCCTGACGCTTTGATTTCAGACTTCTGCCCTGTGGAATTATAAGAGAATACATTTCTGTCATCTAAGCCACTGAGTTTGTGGTAATTGATTACAGCAGCTCTGGGCAATAGGCACAGTGTGGAATGGCAACTCAACCTCAGAGAGTGAAGACCGCACTATGGGAAATAACTCAGCTTCATCTCTACAGAGCGGAGTTTGGCAGGCAGAGACCAAGATATGTCTGGTTTGAAAGAACAGCACCCAGGTGTGGGTGAGGAAGAAGAAATGACCCTGAGAGACAGACTCAGTGAAACTGTGGGCTCTAAGCTAGCTGTGCTTACTCCAGTCTCTTCCACTGGATCAGTCCTCCAGCTTGGATAAGGTTCAGGGGTGCAGGTGAGCACCTACCACACCACACGAAGCACACAATAGTACATCCAGTTGGGCTCATCAATCACTTGGCCAATGGATCACCCCTCAGGAAGGTAGGTGCACCTTAAAACACATGAAAGAGCTTGGAGAGTCATCCCCTTAATGAAGTGATGTACTTTTCTGTCTCGGCATTGACATCCTGTAGCACATTGTTAAGTCTGCCCACATTTCTGAATTACTCAGAAAAGCGTAACTTTGCTCTTCTTCATTTTACTTCTGTTCCAGTCATGCTTTCTTTAATCCTTTGGGATTTCTTCATCATTCTCTGAAGCTTCCTTCCACCTCCCTTTTTGCCATGTAGTCACAGTCTGCCATATTTGGCTGCCCTCTCTGCCTAACTCTAATGGCATACCTTTCTCCTTTCCATCTTCTTTGTTTTCCTCCTCCAGGAAGTTGCCAAGATTTACAGCTTGCTTGTTTCAGGATTTCTCTTTTGAACTCTAGTAAAACTTATCTCAAGCCTCCTTTTTACTCCATTCTTAAATTATTTCATTAAGGAGACTGAGACCCCTAAGGGGAACCTGAGTTTCCCTAGTAACAAGAGTAGGATAATCTAAAGTATAAATCTCATTCCATCAATCATCCTCATTCCCCACCCTCATCCAATTTTAATGATTTCCCACAACTCATAAAGTGCAGGTTTCCTGGACAAATCTACAGATGCTTCCACAGTCTTTGCCATCCTGTGCCTGGAAAGCAGACTAGTAAAGTGGTTTCAAGGACCCCTGCCTCCGGTATTCACATTCTGCATAGACTTTTCCCAGTGATGATGATCAGGGCCCAGTATTAGTCTTTAAATTCACAGAAATAAATATAATGATGGAAGACAGCACATGAGATATGGAAGGACTCTGTCTTTATCCTGCTGCTCTTTCTTGTCTTGCTTTCTCACTTGCTCCATTTAATAGTCAGGTGCCATCTTGCAAGTGGCCCTGTGAAAAAGACCACGTGGCAAAGAACGGAGGATAATGTCAAGTCAGTGCTTAGTGAGAAAAAGAACCCTGCGTCTAGTTACATAGGTGAGTCCCAGAGGGTATCATGTCCCAGTGGATCCTGGAAATGACTACAGTCTGGCTGATGCTGGGACAATAGCCTTGTAAGAAACAAGATAGGAACCAGAGACACCAGCCATGGTAGAGTAGTTCTCTTGACCACAGAAGCTTCAGGAGATGACAACTTTATCTAATAAACTAAATTTTTGAGGTGATTTATTATGGAGGACTTAATAAGTAATGCAGTACATTTTCAATTTCACATCTCAGCCACTTATACCTCCACACCTTACCTTCCTATCACACCGAACCCACTTGTCTTTAACACACACCCCTGTCTAGATTACTGTATACTTCTCTTCTTTTGTTCCAAATGCCATTTCACTTCTCTCATGCCTGATAACAATGTGCACTTCCATCAGAACCCATCTGGAATACCACAGCTGCTCAAATGCCTGCCTCATTTTGCCAGTTAGAGAGTCCACTTTTTGCTCTCCAGCAGTCTCTACACATTTGGCTAGAGCACTTTGTTGTGTGTTGTGTTTACTAATAAGGATGCTCTCTAGTCTAAATAACTCTTAGCTCCCCTCATATACTGTGGAACTCCTGAGTAGGCACAGCTCTGTCCTCATCTTCTGTCTCCAGTACCTTACAAAGTGATCTGAGTGTGGCTACACTTTTTATTTTTTCATTAATCAACTTCAAAAATAGCCATTGATGAAGTAAACCGTTGAATTAGTTGTATAATGTATAAAGCAGGAACAGCAACAACAATAGTAAAATCAATACTTTGGTATAGTAATAGAAATGATAAAATAACATAAATAGTAAAATTAATAACATGGTATAGTAAGCTGGGCATGGTGGTGCACACCTTTAATTCCAGCACTTGGGAGGCAGAGGCAGGCAGATTTCTGAGTTCGAGGCCAGCCTGGTCTACAAAGTGAGTTTTAGAATAGCCAGGGCTATACAGAAAAACCCTGTCTCAAAAAACTAACTAACTAACTAACTAACTAAATAAATAAATAAATAAATAAATAAATAAATAAAATAACATGGTGTAGTAACAGCAAATAACATTATAATAAGAAAAAAAATGGGAAGTGATACTTCTAATGAAGTGTCATCATTTGGATTAGACTTTCCACTGACAAGGCTCTGAAGTGAATGTGTTGGTATATACTTTCTGTGAACCTCATGTTATCACATAGGGTCAGGAAATTGTGTTCATTGCATATAAACTCTGGGTGGGAATAAATAAGCTGTTTAAAGCCTCAGGACTTACAATGGAGAAGGAAGACAAGCCTAGATCTGGTCAGTTCTTTTTGTACTACAAACTTTAAATTAAGGTCCCATATTTAAATTATTGAGGATGGCTAAATACAGGTTCCTTTTGCTCAGGGCATATTTCTTCAGAGATTTTTCCTTCAGAGAATATCATGTAAGCATCCTCTAGGTACTAGAAAGTGTGTGTGTGTGTGTGTGTGTGTGTGTGTGTGTGTGTGTGTGTGTGTATACAGAGGTGTTACTTTCCCCAAGTAAAAAAATGAAGAATGAGACAAGAAAAGATGATCAATACCCGTGTGGTAGAGAAAGACACAGGACAACCCTACTTCTGTTACTAAAATGTTCTCCCAGGGTCTGAAGTTGAGCAGTAGATCCAATTAGCTGGCTGATATATGGATATATGCAGGTTAGGGCGCTGCTAGAATGGGTTGTACTTGGCCTTGAGAATTTTGATGAGCTTTTAAAATTCAGTGGACAGTAGCCTAGAATTAATCTCAGTGTGTTTTGCTGCGCACTAGGAAGTGTGGCTCTTTCCTCATCTAACAGACCCACTAAGCATCCCTCTTGCCTCAATTCTCATTTCCAGCAGTCAGTGCTTGCCAGCATCACCTTTGGGGAAACCTTCCTCCACCACGACCTTCTACTACTTTGGTTCTGCACAATCCAGGTTTGGTTCTGGTATCAACCCAGCGAAATGAGTAGATGCAGGACAACTCTCAAGGGAGGGAACTTTTATTTTAGCAAATTCAAACAATCCTGATGTCAGACTCAGGCCCACCAATTAGAGCCCTCCATGCAGACCATCAAACACAGAAATCAGGGCCATGGGGAATTGAGATGTGTTCTCCCTGTGTGGCATGATATTATTGTATATTAATATTAAATGCTATTTCAAATTACTAAACAGGATTGAGGAAGCAGTTTTGCTGTTCACCAGTAAACCTGTGTTCTTTTACAAAATCATTTCTTATCTCTCTTCTTCCCTCCAGGAGCTCTGCATTTGAAAGGCAGAGTTCTTGGAGGGCTGAGTACACATTGAGAATTAGCATATCAAACACACCCAGTAAGCTGGATGGAAATTAGAGGAATCTCAACTCTGACATCTATTGGCTGAGCTAAATTGAGGTTAATGTGGTCCAGTCCGTCCTGGTTTAAACAAAGCTAGAGTGACTCCTATCTTCCAGTCTCTGTCCCTTGGGCCCTTAGGCATGTTTCTTCTATGGTGAAAATAAAAACAATATAAAGAAAAGGGGGAAAAATGAAAGAAAGAAAGGAAGGAAGAAAAGGATCCCAAACATGTTAGTGGGATATATATGTATATTCGCTGATATATAACTTAATAAAAGTTTATGGACCCGGGATAAGGAAGCCACTCTGAACAGATACACTGGGACTGAAATATGGTCCAATTAAGTCTGTAACAGGGTGAGCTTTACTTTGAACATTCTCCAAGTCGAAATGAAAGCTCTGCAGAACAGATAAATCAGGCGACATAAAATAAAAAAATAAAATAAAATAAAAAAGACGCCGATCTAGCACAGCTCCCAAAAGAAGCCAGGGGAGGTACATAGGCTGGGACGACTAGTCAGGGCTGGATGGGGACGTGTAGGAAAGGAAGGCAGGAAGGAATTCAGACAGCCCTTCTCATCGGAGGCTCACACAGTTGCATATTCTGTGACTGTAAATAAGCAGCTAAGCCATTCCAATTAATGCCTTCTATGACAGCTATTTATCTATCGAAGGGACAGCAATGCTTGTCTGCTACAATTAGGCTGTTTACTAGTAGTGCCTTCGAATACACAGTGCCTTTAGCCAAATAGTCATTTGTAGTTTATGGACGTGGTCCTTACTGAAGAAAGGATTTGGTAGGAAAAAGTGCCCCCACCTCAAGCTAGACAGATATCAGGTTACAATTCAGCTTCAGTTTCTGCAGGAAGCCTTCCTAGTCTTGCTGGATTTCAGGACAACACAAAGGATTCTTCCAGAATACATGAAGAACATGGCCAATATTGAGTGTAGGTCTTGATTCTGGAATAATAGACCTAGGTTTGCATTTCTGTGCTGTCCCTTTTTATTTGGGGTTAATTCAGATCCTGAATACCAGCTATAAAATGAGCACCTGGGACTCTAGCAATGTCTCAGGTAGCAAAGAGTTTACTGTACAAACCTAAAGGCATGAATTCAGATCCTTAGAATTTGTGGAGAAACCTGATGAGGAGACAGAAGGGTCCCAGAGGTTCCTAGCTGCCAGTGTGGGCTCCAGGTTCAGTGAGAGATGCTATCTCAAAGATCAGGACAGATGGTTGTTAAGCAAGATATCTGACTTTGACATCTGGCTTTTACTCGCCATGCACACGTACATATGCCTATGCAAGTGCTGCCTTCACACATGTACACATAGCACACAACTTGAACATCTAATTTTTCAGATATCATGGTTCAATGGCAGAACACACAGAAGTATTGCTAGGCTCAAAGTAGGATACCAAGTTGTTGTAATTTCTTAGCTCAACCGTCTTCCTTTGTTGAAGGAAAATCATATCCACTATATTTCTGCAAAGTTGTTTTGATTTTTACATCTTTCAAAATATACAAGGCTTTACTCACTGGAAATATTGTTTAGTCTCCGTGAGACAGTATATTGGAAGCAGATGTCTTTTATTTTGTCCATAATAGGCAACCTTGGGCTGCTACCTCATCCCTTGAAGCCTCATTTTGTTCTTCTGTAAAATGTCAGTAAGAGTAACAGAGTCAGCAAAACACGTGCCCAAATGTGACTACCTGATTTTGGATCCCGAGAACCAGTGTAAAACCTGAACATGTTTGTAAATCCAGGTAGCAAAGAGCTCGCAGCACAAACCTGAAGACCTGGCAGTGACAGGCAGGTCCCTAAAGCTTATTAGCCAATCTAGCAAAGTTGGCAAGGTTCAGGTTCAGGGAGAGATGCTGTTTAAAAACATAAGGTGGAAAGTGACCAAAAAGGACATCCGAAATAGACAGACCTCCACCTCCACATAAACACATACCCCACGAGAGAGAGAGAGAGAGAGAGAGAGAGAGAGAGAGAGAGAGAGAGAGAGAGAGAGAGAGAAAACAATAATATATTTCACATAGGATAGTTGTGACCATCTATCCAGGATGATGTTCCATGTTGGGACTAGGCACAATTATGGTCAGCTCTGATTATTTTTTCTTGGCAAGGAAAGTATTTTCTTTAAGCCTTACAGAAGTTGAATCACCTTCTCTAATCATCAGATATCACATAGTCAATCGAGAGCTCTTTATCCTCTATCTCTTGCCTCCCTCTACCCCCAAAATTCCTCTTGCCTTCTGATAGAACTTAGTTCTTTGGAGTGTCCTGAGGTATCTGGAGATATAAGTGAACTTAAAGTATATTGCACTGGGGAAACTTGAGGGAGTCATTGTACTTCACAAATGAAGAAAGTGTGTTAGGATCCAGGAGCTAGCCTTTCTATTCACTGATGGCTTCACCTTGCCTCTATGACATGCAGAAAGCTATTTTTTAGCTTTGGGGAAGGGTTTTCTCACCTACGGTGAATCTGGATGTCCAGGGCACATTGGATAAATGGAACTTTCTGTGGTATGTCATCTGACTTTGTGCCTTTACCTTTCTCTAAGGTTGGGTAGAATGTTAAAATCCAGTTTCAAACAAAAACAAAAACAAAAACAAAAACAAAAAACCCCACTGGGAAACTAGAGGGAGAGTTTGTTCCACAGCAATAATCTGAAACTTTATTTTGTTAAACTAGCCCTGCTAGCATTGTGTAGATGTAAGATTAGTGTGGGAAGTGGAGCAGTCTCAGGAAGGGGGTATCTTCTGGTCCTATCAGCCCCTTCCTATGAGAGAATCCCATGATGCAGCTAGTCCTCATGTCCAGCCACCTACTTGTGATTCTGATGGGTTGTCTTGGAGCACCTCTGTTGGAGTACCAGCTGCCACTTTCACAATGTGATTGACAGATAATGGAAATGAAAGATCCAAAGTAGATTTTTCAGTTCCTTCCACCTCTACTGAAAACTCACAGTTCCATTAAGATTTTCATGTTTTGTTGGGAGACTCCCTGATGACATTAAGGTTTCTGGGGGTTGCTTGACAGTATGAAGCAACTGGTCTTCTTTGGAAGGAAATGAATATGTACAGGAGCTGGCATAGGATGAGGAGAAGACTAGTTCAAGAGGGAAGAAACAGATAATATAGAGAGTCAACAGTGACTTCTCTACTTTATAACTTGTTTCAGAAAAAAACCTTGTGAATAGGGCTGTTACCATTCAGATAGAAGAAAATTTCTTTATCATCTACTAGGTCTTATCTAATTTTGTCCTTAAAGACATTTTTATAATAGGCAGTGCTCCTCTTCATCACTGATCTACTGTCAAATAAGTTCTGTAAGGGGAGAAAAGTTATTGTGTACATTGCGACATCCCTAGCATCTAAAATGATCTCTCTTTCCCTCATCAATATTTATTGAATGAATAAAGAATATTCTAAGTCCATTTTACTAATGAGCAGTTCACCTGAGTCCCATAAATCTTTATTGATTGTCCCAGGTGACATGACTAGCTAATAGTGGAGACAGGATTCAAAGTACATCTCAGCTCTGGAGTCTGTTCATCCATGTATATTTGTTCATGATTCTGCTTCTGCATATTTTCACCACAGAGAAGGGCTTAGGCTACATATGCCCACCCTACCCATCCAGCAGGGTCATAAAGGATCCCTTGATCCTAGCTTAGTGAAATGAAGTGGGGCATAAGACTGGAACTTGGGGGTCCTGAGGTTTTATTTTTCAGAGGTGCAATTTGAGTGTCAATTATTTTCCCATAAGCTCGTATATTTTTACACTGGAATCCACTTAGGCTTGCGGATTTGGAAGGTTGTCGAACCTTTAAGAAGTAGGACCAACCTGGAGAAAATGCATCTCTGAGAATGGAGACAAGCACTGAGGTTTACAAGCAGATTCTTTCTCTGCCTGAAGCCACTCTTCTTAGCTGCTAGCTCCATGCAATCAGCTCTTTCATACTCTGGCCGTCATCCCTTCTTAGGATGATGGAGCATGCCCCATTAAACCATGAGCCCAAAACTACCTTTCTTCACTTAAGTTATCCTTCCATGTATTTTTGTCACAAAAGCAAGGAAATTCACTAACACAGGTGTGTCTCACATATTTCTGGAACATGATTTTTCTACTCTGTCTGGTAGGAGCTGGCTATGGACTCAACATCAGCATCTCAGATAAGCAACGAGAGCGGCAATTGATCAGTTAAAAGGCTAGGAAGCCACAGATACATGCAAAAGAAAATTGTTCCCCACAAAAGCCTGGGGCATCTCCAATAGAGAGAAAGGTAAGTTGTTATCATCATGTTCTCTCTGTGGTAATCAGCCTAGCTATTTCTGCTCCATTCTGTACCTCTTTCCCTCTCCACTACTCAAAGGAGAGAAGATTATTTTTAATTACATTCTTACACTGGATTAATGAGTTTCCACAATGAGTTAACGAGCAGGACACCGCACCAGGAGACAGCACATCTGATTACTTTTAGAGACTTCCTTGAAGCTTTCTCCTGCCCAGATCTTTGCCAAAGGACTACTAGCGAGGAAGTGAGAGGCCGCCAGTGATTTCTGAGGTGGGGCATTTAGGTTTCCTAGGATATGGCCACTTAAAAATGCTTGCTGGACTTGACTTATGCAGATGTGGATGTTTGCAGCCAACCATCAGACTGAGCTCTGGTGGAAGAGCTGGCAGAAGCACTGGAGGAGTGGAGGTTCCTGTGAATTGCAACCTCATAGGAAGAATGATGTCCACTGGCTAGAGCACTCAGTGCTCCCAGAGACTTGACCACCAACCAAGGAGTGTACAGGGAGGGATCCATGGTCCCAGATACATATGTATCAAAGGATGGCCTTGTCTCACATCAGTGGGAGGGGACGACCTTGGTCCTGTGGAGGTTTGATGTCCCAGCATAGGGGGATGCTGGAGTGGTTGGGAGGAAGTAGGTGGGAGTGTGGGGGAGCACCCTAGTAGAGGCAAAGGGAATGGAGGAGAGGGTGATTGGAATGGGAGGATTGTGGAGGGGAAACCAAGAAGGGGGCTGTCATTTGAGATGTAAATGAATGAAATGATCAATTAAAAGAAAAAAAAAAACATAGTGAAAAGCCTGCTGGAAAGGGGATGACCTGGTCTTCCTTCAAAGAAAGTTTCTTATGTGTAACTTAGTGGTCCATGGTCCCTTTCACAAGTAAAATGTAAGAGAATGGGACATTTTTGTTTCTCTGAGTTCTTTGTTATCACTGCTATTTAGATATCATCCTGCAGAAAACTTCATTGATGTTTAATTCTGCCTGAGCACATCTTTTGTGTTCTTCACATCTTCACTTCTCTGTATTCCTTTCCCTTCATACATGCCTTCTCTTCTTGGCCCCAGGGAAATTGGTGGGGGCAGGTGCCCAACCTTCTGTATTCACATATGTATGCCTGGACCTATTGCAGATGGCAGATTCTCAGCACACTTGGGTTTTGCTGAATCAGAGAATGAAGGAATGGTTAAAGAACTAGGGAATGAGTAAAGAGCTTCCTGATTAAAGTTAAAGCACAAGATTTGTACCCATTAACACGTCTTCCTCATGGCTACATGGCTCAATGTAGTCATACAGAAAGACTAGACTTTGTAGCAGGAGTATGTATCCATGTATTTTCAGTGGCTCAGGCAACAGAGGTGCATCAGTCAACCTTGCCAAGTGTACATGATGTTTTAGCTCCTTCACATGGTAACTCAGACCCAGCCCCTCAGGGATTCTACCATGTTGCTGTTGCACAACCTTGAAGTTTTCTAGGTTGCATGGGCAGAGGATGAGAAATACTAAAATCTTTCAGGAACATTTTTTTGCCTGACCTTGAAGTAAAGACTCACTCTTCACTCTTCTAGAAATAAGTACCTTATCTCTAGAGACCAACTCCCAAACTGGACAAGTACCAGGACTTTTCTGGACCTTGCAGACATTCTAATGGTTATGAGTCCTTTTTCTATACCTAGTCAGAAGTCAATGCATCACCTGTAGCTTCCAGCTGAATAGAGTCAGATCATGCTCTAACCCTGTGATGGGCGATCTTGATAGTCAAGGAGATGGGACCTGGAAGCAAGGAAGCTGCAAGCATCTGGATGAGTATGCAAATGCATTTCTGGAAAGTACTAAGGGAGAGGAAAAGGCCTTTCCCAGCAGTACCTTCTAGGAGGCATCTCTCTTCATTAGGGTTTCTATTGCTTCAACAAATTACCATGGCCAAAAGGCAAGTTGGGTAGAAAATATTTTATTCAGCTTAAACTTTCATATTGCTGTTAATTACTGAAGGAAGTCAGGGCAGGAACTCAAACATGGCAGAGACCATGAGGCAAGAGCTGATACAGAAGTCATGGAAGGATGCTGCTTCCTGGCTTCCATGCCATGGCTTGCTCAGCCTGCTTGCTTAGAGAACCTAGGACCACTCTCCAATGGGCAGCACCAACCACAATGGACTGGGCCTTCCCCCTTGGATATTAATTGAGAAAATGCCTTATAGATGGATCTTATGGAGACATTTCCTCAACTGTGGCTCTCTCCTCTGCCATGATTATAGCTTGTGTCAAGTTCACATAAAACCACCTAGGACAGTTGCCCAGGAATAAAGAGATTCAAGGAATTAGTGCTAGTTTCCATGCCTGTGTTAGCTTCCTGCTGCTGCTGCTGCTGCTGCTGCTGCTGCTGCTGCTGCTGCTGCTGCTGGCATTCTTCCAGGATACTACAATCAAGTTTCTTCAGCTTTCCAGTGTGGACACATGACCAGCAATCTACCAGAAACATTCCATCTCTTCAGTACTATATGGGAACTGCAGTGGAGTCCAGGCCATGGACTGAGCAGTTACTGTGATCTCAGATATTCCAGCTTGAAGATAGTCATTGTTAGACTGCTAAGACCCTACCAGTTGGAAGCCATTCTAAGACCAACACAAATACTAATGATGTGATAGAAGAAGAGACCTTTCTTTTTCTGTGCCTCATGTCTCTACATTCTGCCCTTTGAGATGTTATGTGATAATGCCAGTGAATCGATGACATACCACCTCTGTCACTATATTTGTTTACTTAGTCTGTACCAGTGGTGGTTTAATACAGGATAAACACATCCTTAGCCATTCTGGAGGTTGGGATTGATTTTTAGTGATACCTCATGTCTTGTCTCACAGAAAGCACCTTCTAAGTCCTCACATTGTAGAAGGGGCAAACACATTCCCTGGGCCTCTTTTATTAAGGGTACTGACTCCAATCATGACTGTTTTAACTACCTTGTCTAACCAGCTTCCATCTATTACCATCTATTGTTGAGTAGGGAAAGGATCCCACATATGATTTGTAGGAGACACATTTAGATCATGGGAGCCATTCCCAACTTAAAGGCATCTTTTCATGACTGAATCTGAAGACCAGAGAACAAAAGACCAGAGATGGTTAACAGTCAGAGATTTGTGATTCATGATTTAAATTAACTCCCAAAGGAGGCAAGCATCTTTGTCTTTTGGGACCTGTAGACATGGCTCCTCAAATCTCTTCCTCGGTCTGTAATTTATAGCTCGCTGCACCATGGCTTCTGGTGCTTGGGTAATTTCAGCCTGTAGCATCAGTGACTAGAGGGAAGGATATTTTTGAACAGTATACATCATCTTCCAAACATCCTTCCTTTAAGATACAAGGTGACCAATCTTGTAAAGCAGTCTTATGCCACATTGTTTGCCTTTAATATTTTAAAGATCAATTAAGTGTGTGTGTGTGTGTGTGTGCATGTGTGTAGAAAGGGACATTTGTACTCGGGTGCCTGCAGAAGCCAGGGGTATTTATCCCTCTGGATCTGGAGTCACAGGCAGTTACAACAAACCCAAGTCATTTGAAAGAGCAGTGTGCTCTCATAAATGAACCATCTCTCTATCCATGAGTTCTTTGCTTTGTGTATGTGATTAACCATCACAGTAGAAAATCTTTCTCTGAGAGCTATCCATGAAGATATCTATAGGAGCACAGATGACCTAATTTTTCACATCTCTGGTTGCATACACTGCCATTCCACATGTATACTACATGCTGCCATGTAACATTCTTAATTTAGAATGTTAGTGCTCAAATGCAGATTTGTCTGAGTGGCGGTTTAGGGACTCACATTTCATCTGTAGCAGAACAAAGAGTAGTACCTAGACTATATACAATAGAAATAACTTCAATTTTGTATCAGTTAGCATTCTGGTTATCAAGCAGATGGAAGGGGCTCAAGATGGCTACCCACCATATGTATGTAATATAGATAGCAATATTGGAACAGTTATTTTTAGAATAGCCCAGTAAGTTATTATCTCTATTTGGACTTAGAGAAAACTGCAGAAAATCTGTTGTCTTAATCAGCAATGAAGTTGTTTGTGTCCTTGGAGATTTGTGATGAGCATAATTTATAAGGCAATACATTTTTTGGGGTTAACTGTCTATTTTCAGATCTCACAGAGTCAGAACAGATGACACCTCCAATGCTTCTCAGAATGGCTTCAAATTGCATTGAGAAAGGGAATGACAAAAGGCAGTTCAAATCTGAAGATGTTCTCAGTGATGAGGAGTTAGGATGTATACCCTGGGCTCAGTGAGTCTGGGAAGGGTAATGAGTTAGAAGACCAGAGCAACAACGGGAAGACAAGAGGCTGCTTAGGAAGATGGTTAGAACTGGGGGAATGGTGACGCAAGTGTGTGAAATTACACAGGACAAGTAAATGATAATCCAACTGCTGTGAGAGTCACAGAAAGAGCAGAAGGACAGACCGCTCTGTCCTTCACTGGAATTATTGGAGTTTGATTATCTGACACAGTGCTTGGAAGATTCGCAGGAGCATCCTGCTCTCATTTCTTCCTGTTTGATCACATATATTGTCTCTTTCTTGGCAAGCATGCAGTCATCATACATTGGATTGTACAGAACTCAACTGAATTACAGTAAGACTATGAGAATTTGCAGCTAACAGGACTATAAAGAAGGTGTTGGGCTTGGATTCCTTAACATCAAGTAGAACAGGTCAGACTTTTATTCTGAAAGCCATAGTGAGCCTTTGATAATTGTGAACAAGGCTGTAAAGTTTATAAAATCACCCATGTGGAAAGAACCAGGAGATATAGTAACTGGGTGTGAGCTTCCTGTAACTGCCCTGAAGCCTGGCTGAGAACACTTTGTTAAGTAATGTGCAAATAACCTTGTCTATAAAAAGGCATACTTGTTTCCCTTTTTCTGCAAACAGGAAGTCCTCCTCAGCTCTGCTATCACTTCCCCAATCCCAATAGAGTCATGAGTACCAGAAATATTCTCTCCCTGAAATATTTATTGCCCTATAATACCCCAGGGCACCATAATCCATAATAAGTGGCAGCTGGTGCTCAGCCTTGACATGAAAGCCATGGTGAAGGGCAGTGGGCTCAGGGACAGATCAGAGTCTGTGGTCCAGACTGAACCTGTCGCCACCAAGCAGGAACACAACCCTAGCAATCATCATAGCTTTAAAGAGAAAAGTCAAAACCCAGATTTCTCTATGACTCCCCAAGTCTTAACTCAAATTCCCAAAATAGCATAAATGTGAAGTGAAATATACGCTCAAGCTCCAATTTTTAAGTTGTTTGTAAACTACTTTAAAAAAAAAAGAAAAAAAAAAGCCCAGCTATGGAGTCCAGATCCTAAGACTTGCATCCATACTCTGACCATCAACGAATTTGATGGTGATTCTTAACCATTTTTAGTTTCATACGCCTAAATCAAAACAAATTGTGGACAGCATGCCTTTCCTCACAAGGTAGTAAGGAACAAATGGGGTGTTGCATTGGAAACCATTAGGTTAACTCTGGGAGCTATGAAAACCTCTAGCTCTTTGAAGTCTGAGCTGGAAAGAGATAAAATGAAAAGACATGTTACCAAGTATATTTCTATGAAGGGAAAATGTTCTGTGGAGTTCAAAAGGGGGGTAGTCATGGGATTGCTGCTTTCATTGCAGCATTCAAAGATATCTCTTGGTTCTAGAAAGCATGTGAAATCTAGGCATGGAAAATACATTTGGCCAGTAATTTAAGGTATGGCCAACTAGAGTCAATGGCTCATGTATGGAAAGGTGTCTTTGTAAGAGACATGAGGATGATCTGTAGATAAATATTGTATGATGGGTGGAGCATTCTAAATGTCAATGCAAACCAGTAGAAAACAGTATCAAAATCAAGGAACAAAGATGTCCAAACACAAGCAGATCCTAATCTGTTGCTGCTAGAGAGACTCAACAGCTGCTCCATTTTACAAGGTCAGATTTCCTTGAGTCTGTTTGATAAGCTCCCACTGAAAGCCCCAGTCATGCTCTCAGTATCCACCATAGTTAGCTGGCCAAGCTGCCAGCAAGTACCCTAAAAACCAAACAACAACAACAACAACAACAACAACAACAAACCCTTGGCTGAGCCATTTTAAGAGATAACCCTGTCTATTGTTTGCATTGGTTCTACTGGTTTCCCGGGGAGGCTAATAATACAGATAAATAGAGTAAGTCAAGAAGAGAGCTGGTGTCTTCAAACTCTCTCTCTCTTTCTCTCTCTCTCTCTCTCTCTCTCTCTCTCTCTCTCTCTCTCTCTCTCCCCCCATGTGTGTTCACATTTGCATGTGCATGTGTACACACACACAGACACATGCATATGTAAAGTAAGCCTTACCTTATATTTAGGCATCTCTAGTTACATGGATCTACTCAAAGATTAAAAATCTCACCAAAGGACCACTTTGATCCTGGTAGTAGAGCCATCTTCTACAAGGAGAATTGCAACAAAAGTGTGATACCTGACCTTACATACCATACTTCAAGCCATAGAGACAAGATAGTGAAATAGTATGCATACTACTGCCCCGTGGAAAATCCTGTAAGACACTGAGATATCAGGATTCATGCCTTTCGATCTAAGAGTAGTGGGAAGGGTGTGCACTTCTAATCCAATCATGGGCTTCTATAGATGTTGCATCATGAAGGGGAAAGATAAGTGACAGGCAAATGTAATTTTAGGTGCTAAATTTGGTGAGTCAGCTCTAAAGTCTTCATTGCTAGTAGTATGATGTTGCACACATACTTTGCAGAAACAGTGTGTTCAAGAGGACCCTGAGACTTGCCTATAGTCTGAGTTTTATAGTAAGCAGTATGTGGAAAGACAGTCACAGAATTGCCTACTGTGCTTTTATCAGTCCTAAAGCTGTAAATGTTGGGAATACTTAGGCTATGCCTAATTGTACTAAGTGGCAAATGGCTCTGCTTTATCACAGACTTCTTGCATTAATTTTGGTTTCTTTTCTGCAAACAAGATTTACTGCAATACATAGTGTCATATTTTGTATATACTTGGCCTAGGGAGTGACACTATTAGAAGATGTGGCCTTGGAGTAGGTGTGTCACTATGGGGGTGGGTGGGCTTTAAGACCCTCATCCTAGCTGCCTGGAAGTGAGTATTATGTTAGAAGCTTTCAGATGAAGCTATAGAACTCTCAGCTCCTCCTGCACCATGTGGGCCTGGATGTTGCCATGTTCTCCCCTTGATGATAATGGATTGAACATCTGAACCTGTAAGCAAAGCCCCAATTAAATGTTGTTCTTATAAGAGATGCATGGTAACTGTTCACAAAAGTAAAACCCTAACTAAGACACTTAGTAAGCCTCATGTGTGTGAACATGTGTATGAATGCATGTGGTCATGTGCCACTGCATCTATGTGGTGGTCAGAGAACAAGCTACTGTGTTCATCCTCCCATACTACATTTTTGAGATGAGCACTCTTGTTATTCCCTACTGCATATACCAGGCTACTTGGTGCATGATCTTCCTGAGATACTCTGTACCCATCTCCCACCTCACCTTAGGAGTGCTGGAGTTACAGAACGTTTCTACTATGTTCAGATTTACATGGCTTCTGAGGATCCACATGCAGCTCTTCAAACATGCATGGTAAGCACTTTCCCCACAGATCAATCTCCTCAGCCTGAAACCTGCCTTTTAAAAATTAGTGCTATAGATTTTGGCAGATACAGACATAAAAAGACAATAACAATAAATATATGGAACACTACACAATCTCTTTAATTCTCCTATGTCGTCTTATGCACTATATGGATGTGGTGGCACATCCATACCATAGACTGTTACTTAGCATTAAAAGGGAGGTAACTATGTATGTTATTGATATGCAAATCATGTAATAGTATAAACACGCCCAAATATTAATAATAAGTTGGTTATTTTTGTTCAAAACCATATAACTGAACAAAATATAAAACCAAAAATGACAAAGGCATTTAAGATTGGTGAGAATGGAGTAAAGTGGGTGAATTTCAAAAAATTGATGAAAAAAATTCAGATAAAAATGATACATGATCCAGGTTTTATGAATATAGAGTTAAAGAAGAAAAATACTACTCCTGAGTGTGGTAGCTAGCAGTATTTTAGGAAAAGAGATAAGAGGCTGGGGAGGGGGCCTCTGATGAAGCCTTCTAGATTTCTGGGGATCATCTATTTCTTGATATGGAAAGTTTTATAGTCACATTTTTCTATCAAAATTTCTACTTATAGTTGTAGTTTAATTTAGAACATACTTCACTGAAATGGTTTATTTAAAAACTTCAAAGTACAATTAAAGGTTGTAGTAACCTTAGTTAACTCATCTGTAATGTGTATATACTTAAAAATAATTGTTTACTGACCTCTAACTTCCTTTTGTTTTTAATTTTTCATATTAGAATTGCAACACTTCTCTCCTCTCTTTTCTCCCTCCATGCCCTCCCATACATATCTCTCTACTCTCCTTCAAGTTTATGGCATACTTTTCCACTAAATGTTAGTCCTAAATATAGACTGGTCAGTCTGTATGATGTTACTTGCATGCATGCTTTCAGGGCTGATCATTCTGCGCTGGAGAACCAATTGGTGTACTCTTCCCTGGATAAGTCCACCTCTCCCACTCCCAGTGTTTCTCAGTTGCTTGTAGTCCTTTGTGTAAGCCTCAGGCCTTGTGGGCTTTTCTGTGTCCAGTTTGGCATGTCTGATGGTGTTTTCAAATTACAGCCTCTAACTCACTAATGCAAGACCATTATCATTATGGATTCACTTCTTCTATTTTAATCTAGACTTTATAATCACCAAGAGTAAAGAGTGTATCCTTATTACATATTTCTGTCTTATGTGGCAGTTCTGATTATCTTGTAACATTATATTCTTATGTCTTTATAAAAACCATCATCTTCACTCTAGCTGTTCATTTTGAATTGTTTGGAAAATATGACCATGTACACACACACACACACACACACACACAGAGAGAGAGAGAGAGAGAGAGAGAGAGATGTCATAACACCATATACCTAGTAGATAACAACAATCATCACATAATATCATTGAAACTCATTTCTTAACTTACAGATCAATTCACTGGCATGACGCACTGAACAACACTTGTATTAAAATGTTCTTATATTGTACATTACCATATACAATGGATGGATATGCAATGAAAATATAAGAAGTACCCAGCCATGTGCTGTATAGCAATATCTTAGCCAGTGATCCTCCATCTATAGGGTGGTAGTTCCATAAAAGCAATGTCGTGGCAGTCTTGATTTGCATAAGTATACTCTATGATGTTTCCCCAACAATGAACTAACCCAGTGGTGAATTTCTCCAAATGTAATTATATTTGTAATTAGGTCTCAGTACAGACTCCTGAAGTCTTACTGGATGTCAGTCTCAGCCCATCAGAGGCCACAGTGGCTTAGATATTGGTTATTTTTTTAAAGCCAGAGAATCCAACAATTATCTCCAGGGTCTAGATCACTCCAGGCTAAGTGACTTTTTAGCCAGTTCTTAAAGAATTTAGAGATGTGCATTTGCCTCATACAGTGGTTAAGATTCACACTTTGTGGACAGAACAATTGATTTAATCTCACAATCTTCACTTCCTAGTTGCATGACCTTGGGCAAGTTATTTAACTTTGGTAAGCCCCAATTTCAGTGTTTGAAGTGGAGATAATGGTTGTTATCTCACAGGATTATTGCAAGATTAAATGAGATCTTGGGCCTAAAGTACTCAGGACAGAGCATGGCCAGGATTAAGCCCCACAAAAGATCACTGCTATTACTATTTCACATTATTTATCTGGGGGAGATACACTCTCAGAGGGTGCCCTGGCAGTCATACGTTTCCATTCATACACTGTCAGCAATGTGTAATGTTTTACACCCTCCTATTCAATGGCCTTTGTCACCCAATCTAAACTACAGGCACACCGCAAGGGCATTTTGAGATAACCAAGTGTGCGAACATCTGAAAGACATAACAAGATCTCCCAGGAGTGCGAGAACAGCCATGTGAGCAGTCTAAATTATTTAAAGGACAAATTCTAGCTCAAAGTAACCCTATTACATGATTCTCAGGGTTATTTACAACTCCAGAGTACATAGGTGGCTGTATCCACAGATCAGACAGCCTCAGTCTCCTGGGGACTGGTCACTCCGCCTCTGTTTGCTTGACATTTTTTGTGGAATACTGGGCAAATTAGGCCATCCATACAGGGCAAGCTAGAGTATTAGGAAACATAAAATTCTGGGACCTTCTACAATGTTTTTTCAATAAAATATAGTTGCAGTTTAAAGGTTTATCTGACAATTAGGGGAGTAAATAAAACCATGTTGATCTATAGAGTCTTGGGATATCCAGCAACTATTTGACTTGGTAAAAGGTGACTGGGCTAATTAACATATGGATAAGCATATTTTATTAGATATTTTCTTTATTTACATTTCAAATGTTATCCCCTTTCAAGTTTCCCCTCTATCCCCTATCCTCTCCCTTCTCCCACTGCTTCCCAACCCACCCCTCCTGCTTCCTGGCCCTGGCATTCCCCTATACTGGGGCATAGACCCTTCACATGTTAATGTGAACATTTGCAAAGTAATACTGGATGATTCTTGAGCAATTAAATGAATGTATTTCAATGTATAACTGACAAAAGTTACTACATTTTAAGACTCACAGAGACAGAAATACAAAATGAAATTATTAGCATGTGGATTATCTCTGAGTAGCAGGGTAAAGTCAGATGCAAATGCTATCTAGATCCACAATTCCTAGAAGATAGATAAAAAGATAGTGAAAATACAACGTAGATATGTTCTGACAACAGAGTGTCTTTTAGAAGCCAATGGAGTAACAGAGACTCCTGTTCTCACAAGTTATATTCATGTGACACATCTTTTTTATCTTGTAATTAGAATTAATTTCTTCTTACTCTGAATTATTGAAGTTTGTGTTTATTTGAAATTTGTCCACTTTCTCCTTACATTGATTCAGGAATATTTTTACATATTTTTCCTAACTCTTACAATATATAATCATTTTTACAATTTGTCACCACAGGACACCAATTCTGAAAACAAATGTGGACAAGAGCCAGCGGTGCCCTTTGGCAAATAAAAGTGTGTCAGACACTTTATCTCAGGTGTTTCGATTGTAGAGATTGAATACATTTAGCATGTTTATGTGCATGATGTAAAACAATTATTCCAAATATCTTCTGATGGTACATTCATTTTCCAAGGACCTGTGCTCTGTGTATGTCCATACCTTACAGCCTTACACCCAGCTCTTCGTTCATTACTGTTTTCTGCATAGCACTTACAGCTTTGGGATTTGTGTTTTAACAGTACACTAAGAAAACTATTGAACCACAAATACTACAATCTGCATACTACAGACATACAATCTGCATACTAGGAACAAATAGAGCTGTATTTCAGAGACTAAAAATGTCATGGAGGGTCTGGGGAGATAGCTCAGGAGATAAGAATATTTACCTCTCTTGCAGAGGATCTGGGTTTAGTTCCCAGCATCAATATGTTGGTTCATAAATGCCTCCAATTTCAGTAACAGGACATCTAATAATTTCTATTAAACTCTTGGCACTAGATATGCACATGGTACACATACACACATGCAAACAAAATACACACAGCATGAATAAACATTTAAAATTATCATTGAGCCCTGTGTACAAGATACATTCAGTGTGGTCCTTTTCTATTTGCATGCAGAAAATCTTGCCTTATTTGTGGTTATATACATAAATGTTGGGTCAGGTGACACTCTGCATTTCAACATACACACACACACACACACACACACACACACACACACACACACACACATATATATATATATATATATATATATATATATATATATATATATATATATATATATATTAGGCTTAAGATAGAGTCAATCTCTTGACCAAGCCCCAGAGTTTGTTTTAAGACTCCCTTTTTACATTCCAGAACTCGACATAGAAATGCCTCAAGGGTTATTTCACGAATCTAACTCTTGGGATACTTGAGAAAGATTCAGGTACGTAAGAGCCATAGTTGGACGCAGTGTTTATCCCCTCTTGGTCCTAATAGCAATTGGAACCCTTGGTTGCAGAGGAGAATATAGACTCCTCTGAATCTTCCCAACCCTTTTTTTTTCCTTGTAGTTCTTGTACTTATAAAGAGACAGAAACATTTTTAATGGTCCACTAGCTCTCTTCTTTTCATGCTGCACACACATTTATTGGTCACCAAACATATACAAAGGACTGTACTAAATATTTAAGGGAACAAAGTGGCATCTGAGTTTCTTCCTTATGCCTTTGCCTCAAATCCCTTTCACAAAACCAACCCTCTATCTTACTCAGCTTCCCTCTCAATAAATGACCTTTCTTAACTTACTCGTAACCCTTTTAATGTTGTGAACATTTTTGTATCCATAGCTACAGTGATTACAAAGCCAGTTTGCTCTTATGTCCTCTTTATGTCCAATATAGGTTTTCCTAGGTAATTTAAACTCAAGGTAACTAGTGATTATGTAGAGAATTTGAAAGTCATATTCACTTCAGTCTTAATGTTGTTCTTTTCTATATATGATTATGGTAATTATGTTAAATATCTCATATTTTATGGCTGTTATGTATGCCAGTGGCAAAGCATTTTGCATATTATCACCTGCATGATTTCTCTCCACAACATGAAAGGATTTTATTCCCATTTTGCAGTTGAGGAAATAGAGACCTAAGCCATCTGTTGAAAGACAGTTCAATATTTGAGCCTCGCTTTTCTGATTATAAAGCTTTGACTCTTTCAATTTACCACATTGCTAAGAAAACATAGTTTTCCCCAAACCCATGGTTTTCATCTGCAACCTACAACACTGCTGCAAATACATGTTGCAAAAGGTTTTAGATAGCATCACACTAATAATTGCACGTAATTACCAGAAATTAAAACCCCATTTTGGAAGTGTTATGGACTGAACATGGGTTCTTGTGTGCACTGTGCAAAGACTCCAGCATTGATCTCTAGCCCAAGCCCTGGGTCCATGTTCTTCCTGGAATCCTTGGTAGTACTGGACTCCCTGATGCCCACTGGCCTGGAAAGTGTATATACTGACCCTAGATGCTTTGATAGCTCAGATAAGCATTTCTCTCTCTCTCTCTCTCTCTCTCTCTCTCTCTCTCTCTCTCTCTCTCTCTCTCATTTCAGCTTAACCTCTAGACCTTCAAGACTAGAGGTGGATGCTCTATTCAATCCCCAAAGTCTTCTTCTCTGGTGTTCCACAGTGAAGACTGCTTCTATTCAGTCTCCTGAAGCTTATTCTTTATATGTTGCCTGGCAGTGAAGCCATCATAGCTCAATAATCAAATTCTGCTCTGAGACTGGAAGCTTTGAGTTCCCACTCTGTAACCTTGGACAAGGTACTGTGAAATTTTGGTCTCTGTGCCCTTGTTTGCCACATGAGAAGAGACATAGTAATTAGATAATGCCCAGCTGTCTTTAGCACAACCATCTTAAACCTCACTCCTGTGGGTACTAGAGAGAATCCACCTTCTTTCTATTCTTCAAACACTTTTAGTCAATTCTCATAGCAAGGGCCAGGTGCCCACTGTACATCTGTCTGATCACTCCTGCTTCTCCCAAGCCATTAACCTCAGGATAACATTCTGGGGGGCACTGGGTTACAACAAGGACATAAAAATTATGAGCTGGGGCTGTCATTGACTTCATGGCCTTTAATGATCCCATTGTCTCCTTAAGCAGATGGGAAGTTATCTTCTGGCTGCAGCTTGGGGGAAAGGAAATGTTGGAATGCTTCTGCACAGAGAAAAAGAGTAGGCATGGCCTGCCCTAGCAGGCAATCGTCTGGCATGGTAATAAAGTCTGGTGGCAAAATGAAACATTAAAACACCCCATAAAAGCCTAAGCGCTTCATCACCATCGCTAATGAAAATATATGATTGCCTAATAAAATGATCCATGCCAGCCGCCGGCCATGGATCTGCATTTATTAACACCTGTTACAGCTGCCATCTCCTTCCTGGGAAGGGCAGCCTTCTGCTCCAGACAGCTTATGGCCTGGGGAATTGAGTACAGGGCAAATGTCTGGTCAGTCACTCTCACAGGAGAACCCAGCCAACCTGGGACCCAGCAACATCTGTGCTTCTTATGGCTCTGAAGAGACAAGGGCAGAGGTTGGTGAGCCAAGAAGAGTAATAAAACAGGATATTCGACTGTGGACAGTGCCTAGTAGACTGTAGAAGTGAGGCATACATTATCAACACATGAGCAAAGCCCAGGAGCACTACAGGACACTCAGAAAGAATAAAAGAATTTTATTCCCATTCTCTAGCTCATTCCCTTCGATGAGTATTTCACTAGCTGTTCAAAGCAAGAGTTACTAAGGTCATGTGAAATTCCTGAGCAGCTTGCAGAACCTAAATTGAGGCAAGTGGCATGGTAAAGTACACCAACAGTCTTCCCACAGACCTTTCTCAGCTGCACTACTTCTGTGACTCCTTCATATCCAGTTGTCGGCTCTGACACACGACCGTGTGATCTATTTTGATTCTTGGAAAATGGGAAGTGCAGCTCTTCCCAAGTTTGCTGAGGAGCTATGGGGAAGTCTGCTAAATGATTAGAAGTCTCCTAGCTTGTAAACATCCAAGCTGGGTCCGAAGCAATGGTCTCGGATTCTGTAATTACTCTAACATCATAGGGTAGAGAGACTCTGCCATTCTCTATGCTCCCACTCCTCCTTGATCTGAGAATGGCATCCACTGCCCATGCTTAAAGCAGCATGGCTAACAACTGCAGAGTAAAAGGTTTTCACAGAAATAGTAATGTGTGACAGTCATGAGTCCTAAAGGAGATTTGAGGACTCCCAAGGTAAAGGGCCTTTTGTCTCAGGTTAGGCTTTCTCTTTCCTGTTGTCATAATAATCACAGCCCAGTCATCACTTGGACATTAGGAGATCCTCTACCATGTTCCTGAAACAGGATTTCTATTTGAAATTTTAAGTTTGGGTTTAAACTTCAGGTTTTTTATTTTTTATTTTTTTTAAGTTTCCTGTCTCTTTTTTGCAATCCTGTCTGTGGAGGGTTTTATTTAAAGAAATGACATCAGGCCTAAAGAGAAAATAAGGGCTCATCTATGAAACAATTATAATTAACAGGAGCTCCTCGGATATCATTTAAATTTACCATCAAGCTACCCTTCAAGGCAAACTTTATTTTCATTATTTTATAGAATTCAAGTTTGAGTCTGAACCAAGGTATAAGATTTGCATAGCCCACCAAATGAAGTCCATGAAGGATAGTTTCTATTTCAGGCCCACCCATGCCCTGTATGCTTTCATTACAGCACTCTCACTCCAATGATGTTCCCCAACCTTGAGTTTCCTTGTCTCTGTCAGAAAGACCCTTAGACCTCAAATGTTATTATCTAGCTTACTATATCTCTCTTCTCATAACTTGCCTCCCAGTGAAGGCACTTTATTACTGGCTGTATTCTCAAATACATTTTTCTTTTCCAGCCACTACAATTTTCACAAGCAGAGGGGCGTTGTTAACTCGAGTTTTCCTTGCTGGACTTGACATTGCCTGATTGCATTCCACTGACATGCCCTCCTCCCGCTGAGTTGCTGAGATGGTCCCCTATCATTTCTGCATCCCAAGCTGGCAGGGTGTGTGGCTTTGCAATGTCTTTTTTCCACTCCAAAAAGAATAGGATAGAACAGCTTTATGGATGAAAATCAGAGGCTCATGTAATGGGAAAGCTAGATTACTGCTTTCCTACCAAGAGGAAAGCAAAGCTTACCAACATGAATTTGTCCTCCTGTCTTGTCCCCTCTCTTTCCCTCCCACCTGAAATTCTGACTTTTTATGTGTGTTTTGTCTTTCTGAAGGGGAAAAAGATGTATATGTTGCTAGAGCATTTCTAAAGTAGAAGGGGAGAAGGAATAACAAAGGAACTGTCCATGGTACTCAATGGTCCTATTAGTAAATAATCCATTGAATGCTTGAGTCACAAAACTGCAAACAAGAATGAGTGACTAAAGACTCTTCAGCTACCTATTGGACATTTTGCAATAGATTGGCCAGTTGATCAGGTTAGAATTAATGGTGAACATCGTTCAAGACTTGCTGGGATTAAATATCACAACCCCCCCCCCCCCCCATTGTGTGATGGCCCAAAGCAAAGCACAGCTTGGGAGGAGGAGAGACGACAGAGGTGAAGAGGCATATTCTGAAGCAAAGAACTTAATGGAGTGAACTTAAAGAATACTAGGAAATGTTTATCCCAAAGTCTGGGAGGAGCAAAGACAGAAAAGACATGCGGTCTCAGAAGTAAGTCTTTCAACCAACAGAACGCTCTCAATTAAGAATGGCTGGCAACTAGAATCAAGATCATGTCCTACATTGTGGTGCTGGATGGAGCAGAGGGCAGTGTAGATAGAAAGTTATGCAGAGGTTGCAGCTGTATAGTCAGTGCTTGAATATCAAGCTTGGTCTTTCACCATTAGCTTCACTTTTGAGTGACAAACTCTCTACAGATCGGTTTGCCACTTGCAAATGCAAAACAGAGAAATGGTCACCCACCCCATGCAATTATTCAGGGGATGGAACAAGATGGTATGGAATTCCAATATATGCCCAGATCCCGTAAGCACCCAAGAATTATTAAGCGCTCTCTGTAGCTCTTTGCTTTGATCAAGGCCAAACTACAGAATTTATAAAGTATGCAAGGTATTTGTTTCTCCTGCTTCTCCACAGCAGCTTCTATTTTGTCCCTTATTCTTTTCTCTAGAGGGAGAGGGGAGGTGGAAGAAATGATGGCAAAAATCTAAGGAAGTGAGCAGGGAGACTTGCTGGCATTTAATTACTAAGAGATGAAAAGACATAAGAGATGGGGCTTAGAGAAGTTGGGAGAGTCTTTGGGGAGAAGTGGATCCTCTCTTTATTCATTTTATGCTGATATAAGAGGATTCCTGAGATGGATGACTTAAGGGCATAATTATAACGTATAGAAGTGCAATGCATAAATGTATTTTTCTGGATACTGAAAAGCTCTCAGTCAAGGGACCCACATCTAGTGATGGTTTCGCTTTCTTTGGTCATAGTAGAAAGCAAAATGATGAGAAAAGTTGGGATGGGTAGTAGAATCAAACTACAGCTTCAAGCCCCTTTATCATTAGCTAATTATGGGGGCGGGGTTGGGGAGACTTCATGACCTACACACCTGTTTACCTCACTTCCCACTGCTGTTGAATTGGAGGTTAAGTCTGGAGGCATAACACAACCATAGCCCATTAGTACTTTCTGCTTAATGTATAGCCAGATAGATAGATAGATAGATAGATAGATAGATAGATAGATAGATAGATAGATATATAGATAGATAGATAGATAGTCATGAATTAGTTCTCAGGATGCAGTTCACTGTGATCCTACTAATGAATCGCCCTCTAGTTTACCAGGAGAGCTAAGGTGTTAACAGTTCTGGTTATTTTGTGACACAGGTGGTCTGTGACAGAGATGATCTCATTTAAGATCAGCTGGCTCAGTCCCATGGATTCTATGTAGGCGCGAGTGGGAGACAACTATAAAGGATGTATTTTTTTTTTTTTTTTCAGAATTGGCTGTGCTAGACAGGGATAGGCTGTGAAATCTCCTTTTAGGCATTCAATTTGTCAACAAAGATTTTGCTCAGGCCCCTCTATGAGAGTCATTGATTTAAACACTTTGTTGCTTTTGTGCAGACCTTATCCTATCTGTCTCGGGGCAGAGCCTGAGCCGAGAGAGAAGGAAGGTGTTAGGAGCTGGCTGCAAGGCTGACTGCGTGCATGCGGGGACTTTTCTGACAGACAGGCATTCAACCCACATTTACTGAGGCCTATCTGGCTCAGCATCGTGATAAGCACGGCAAGAAACACAAAGATGAATAAAACATAGTCTCTGTCCTTGAGGATCTCACAGTCTAGTGGATAAGAGAATCAAATAAGGAAATACAAATAACACAAAGTGATGTTTTGAAATAGAGTGGTATAGAGTGTGCTCCTGGAGAAACTGTAACCTTCAGCAGGGCGTGTGGGAAGCCAGAACCAGGCTGAGAGGCAAGAGTTGGATGAAGACCTTGAACCCGGCCAGGAGCTGAGTGAGGGTGCCAGCAGCAGAGCTGGAGTGAGTCACAGAAATTCAGAGGGTGATGGTCAAAGCATGATTCGTTGTTTGGGTTTTGGTTAATTTGGTGCATTTTCTTTTGTTTTATAAATGTGGAGATCAAGCATTTAAACAGTGGTACTTTACATTTTAAGTCACAAGGTTAGAATCAAACTACCACTTCGGCTAGACGGTGACAGAACAATGTCAGGAGTCTTGGGACTTTATCTTACACAGTCTTCAGTGAACAGACACTGTTTAAAAGCATAGCAACCAGGGTTGTGCGTTTTCTAGCACGGATTGTAGTTGCTCTGATTCTTGTGATGTGTCGACTTGTACCATGTTTAGCATTCTGCTTATGCTTAGTCACTGCTGTCATTAAAAATGGCACTTAAACAAAGCTCCTGTATGGTACTTGCTATAATAGTTAATCCCAGTGTGTGTGTGTGTGTGTGTGTGTGTGTGTGTGTGTGTGTGTGCATCTGTTTACATAAACATGCAAATATATGTATAGAAATGAGAGCTGAATTTTGAGCATCTTCCCCAATCTCCAGCACATCTTTTGAGACAAAGTCTCTCACTGAACCTGGGGAGTGCTGATTTGGCTAGACTGGCAGGTCAACGTGTCCCAGGGTACCACTGATCTCTGCCTACCCAGTACAGAGCTTACACGTGAATGGCACAGTGCTCAAACTTTGGGGGATGCTGGGGATCCGAACTCAGGTCTTTGTGCCTATGTAGCAAAGTACTGTACGAAGCGAGCTATCCTCCCAACCTGTCCTACTCTAAGCCTTGATCTATGTCCTGATAACCAGGAGGTTGACCGAATCACTAAACTTTGGGAAGACAGAGGAGTACAAAGGGGATTTCTGGGGGCAGAGGAGAAGGCATGATGTGAAGCAGCTTCATTTCATTCTTACTCTGAGTTTGATCCACAGAGGTCCGCTCTTTCCCTCTTTAGAACTGGCCCTTATGGGCAGGACAACTGTGTTTCCTTCCTAGGAAACAAGATCACGTTTCCAGAGGCAAAATGGTTTCTTTCTTTCATTTCTCTGGTAGCCTCAATGTATCTAACATTCATTAATAAAGCCCCAATCCCTTGCCACAGGCATTTGGATTTGATTGAAGAGTGCAATATAAATTAATATCTAGAATAAACCATTTAGAAACACACTCCTCCCAGAGTTAGGAGAAGTAGCTTCTAAAATGTCTACCTCTGTACAGGTGTTAAAAGATGCCTTTGGGAGCCCTGTGGATCTTTTGGACATTGGCTCTGAATGACTTTGAAGGAGTTTTAGGGTCCTGATTCTTAGTTTCTCATTATGAACACTCGTCTGGTCATTAATCCAGGGGGTTCTTCTGATATGCGTTTCCATTCATTCTCACCTATCACCCAACCAGAGGCCCAAAGCAATAAGGCCACTTAATTATGACTTGAACACATCAAAGCAACTGGCTAAATAAAATGTTTCTCTTATAAGCTATTGGGTTCAGGTATTCTATTACAGTAAAGGGGTGCTATTTAATATAATCATCCTCTCCCTACAGCCATTCTCTTTATTTTTTTTCACCCAAAATTGTTCAGATACTGTGTCTATTTGGAGACAGAAGAGGAAGATAAAGGGCTCTAGAGCAGCAGTTCTCAACTTGTGGGTCTTGACCCCTTTGGGGGTGGCATGTGAAATATCTTGCATATTAAATATTTACTTTTTATTCATAACTAACAAAATTACAAGTTATAAAGTAGCAATGGAATCATTTTATATTTGGAGATTATCACAACATGAGGAACTGCATTAAAGGGTCATAGCCCGAGGAAGGTTGAGAACCACTTCTCTAGAGAATCCAACAATCTCTCTTCCATTTTCCAGATAAAAATGGTCTATAAAGTTATATCTCATAACCCAGGACAGAACTGTGCTAAAAATGTCGTCTTTGAATAAATGCTGTTTTGCTGAGATGGAATGGATTTCCTAACAGCCTCCTTGAATAGGAAATCTTTTTTAATTGTGTCAACCATCCCACACCATCTTATTCGCACGAACAATATATCTTACAACATTTCTGGTAATTCTGAAAAATTGTGATACATGATAGAAGATTAATAGGGAGGAATTCGTACCCTTTAGAGGCTTATAAAGTAAAGAAGCTTTAAGTAAAGGCTTGGCTTTGATCCATAAAACTTGGTAATATGTAAGTTAATCATGTAAGACAGGAGGGAAATAGACATTTTTATATATGTCCACATTTTTTATCAGTTTGAGTTGTAGTGATGATGATGAAGGTGAAGATGATGATGAAGGTGAAGGTGGTGATGATGATGATGATGATTCCCTAGACTGAATGGTTTAAATGACACACATTTATTTTTCACACGTCTGGAGCTTGGACAGTCCAAGCTTAAAACACTGGTAAATCAGATGTCTGGAGATAAAGAACATTTTACAGCTTGCTAATAAGATTGAAAAACCAAGGGCCTCTTTTTCCCTCTCGTTCTTTTCTCTCTCTTTCTCCTTTGAACTGAAGTTCCCCATGTTACACAATTCTCCTGCCTCAACCTCCCTAGTGCTGGATTTAGACATGCAGGAGCACAGTCAGCTTCATTTTCTTTCTTGTGAAGGCACTGATCCCTTCATGCTTAGGACTTAAAGATCTATCAAATGTCCCTCCTCCAAAGACCATCACATTCAGGGATCAGGTTTCAACATAGACATTTAGGAGCAGGGCATAACACTCATCCTGTAGCAGGAGGCAGCAAGAAAGAAGTCAATTAGAAAGTAAGCTGTTCCCCCCAACAGGGATGGCTAAGCACAGGTTTTAAGAAAGGCTATGCTACTAGGATGGTAAGGTTAAAGCAGGAGAGAGACATAGAAAAGATGCCCCAAATATGACCAGAGACCAGGCCTTGTGGAGTTTTCAAAACAGCATGGAAGATTTCGACTTTTACTCCACAGAAGTTATCAGTGATGGAAGTCTTGCAAATATTACTCTGTATATTTCTTTTGACCACATGAGAAAGGAAAACAAAGTGACTGCTAGGGAGTACTACCATAATTGTGACAAGGGACTATGTTGGTGGGAGGGGATTGGAGGAGGTGACTGGGTGGTTCACACCTACTTCTGGATGTGAAATGGGCAGATTTCAACGATAGCATAAAAACGTTTTTTGTAATAGTTCAATTCCATTCATTTGTAAGTTTCAACCTAACACCTTAGAATGAGTCATTCACAAAGAACAAAGCTTTATTAAAGTTCCAGAGGCTGCAACCACAAAGTGAAGTTACCAGCAGACTTGGTGTCCAATGGATGATGCTCTCAGTGTCCAATATGACACCTAGCTACCTTCTTACAGAGTAAAGGGGATAAGCAGACTTGGTGAATCACTTTCATAAGAGCATAAACTCCATTCATAAAGCTGAAACCCTTCCAATCAAACCACCTCAATAAATGCCTCACTTTTAATATTATCACACTAGATGTCAGGGTCTAACATATGAAATGGGGCAAGGAAGTCTCCAATGTTCAGAACAAAGCAAATTAAAAAGTGTGAGGCACATGTAATTTAAGACCCCACCAAGGAGACTGATGTAGCAGAAATTCAATTATTCTCAGATTAAGACTGGTGGACAGCAAGAGAGGAGGTATATCAGATAGTGTGGATAAAGTAGAAGACAAAAAAAAAATCACAGGTTTTGGAGAAAAGGTAGGTTGGCTTGACTGCAATTAAAAGTTTAAGATAAGTAAATGAGATGGGATAATGGTTATGCTTGTCAGTTTGATGGGATTTGAGTCACCTTGGAAACAAATCTTTAGGCATGTCTGTGAGGAGTTTTCTAGATTAGCTTAATGGAATGAAGGCCTTCCCTCAGTGTGGGCAGCCCTGTCCTGGATGAACAGGAGGAAGTGCTTGAGCACCAGCAATCATCTTCCTGGACATCTTGACTGGAAGTGCTTTGTACTGGGGTCCTCAGGTTTCTGTATTTGTGATTACCTGGACCGTGAAGGACCCCTCAAACCTGTAAAATAACTCCTCCCTTCCTTAAGCTGCATGTCTCAGGTATTTTTGTCCTAGTAACACAAAATAATTAATATGGATGGGTACACAGAAGTCATGGCTCTAAGGATTCTTGTTAGATGCATCTTGATTTCTTGTGACCCAGATTCATTTTCTTTTCAAAAACATACCAAGGATACTCTCAAAAAAATAGTTATCTGCCACAGCACTGCTGACAGGTGATTGGCTGGCCTCTTCTGGTGTCTTTCTAACAGGCCTAATACATTAGATCCTGATAGCTTCTTCTTCAGGCATACGTTTTGGTTTTGGAACATCTCCCAGTGTTGAACTGAGTCTGCCTTCTGCCTTCTGATCATTGGCTCTGATTCATTTCAGTTGCTATTATCTAGTTCATTTACACAAGAAATAGTTCTTAAAATTCACACAAAGACATAAGGAAGATAATTTAGCATGCTTTGAATTTCTTCTACCTTGGTGAAAGCTATTTTACTTTGATTTTATAACTTAATAATCATAGTACTCCTGGTAGAGAAGACCCTCAAATCAAACCATGCAACTTATATACAGAGTATATGTATGTATCCCAGAGTATATGTAGAGGGTACTGATAAAGGTCATGCAATTATGTCTTTCTTTAAAGAGGTAGTTCCTTAAGGAAGAATAAATAATTCAGCACTTCTTACTGTCTGCCTTTCCAGTTACTTCTTGTGTGGTTTATGAGAAAGTGGGTATAAATACGGACCTCAGGCTACACAGCATGAGGTATCTGCTTACATCTAATACTGACACAGGCTTTAAGTGAAAAGGATGGATATGTAGGTACACAGGAGACTGAGGGATAGCTCTGCCAAGTTTAACAAGTTGCAGAATGGAAAAATACTTTGATTAAAGCCTCAGATAGAGGTAAAAAGTGGGCTCAAGAACCAAACTGGGTCACTATAGGCAGGGAGGCAGGGAGGGAGGGAGGCAGGAAGGCAGGCAGGGAGGGAGGGAGGCAGGGAGGGAGGGAGGGAGGGAGGCAGGAAGGGAGGGAGGCAGGAAGGGAGGGATGGAGGCAGGGAGGGAGGGAGGGAGGGAGGAAGGGAGGGAGGCAGGTCCAAGAACTTGCTCTAGCTCATTTCATAGAACAAGATCTAAGAAACTGTACCAGATTAGTGATCAGAAAACATAAAGAGTGGAACTATGGATTTTAATTGTCTTGGATCACAGGGCACTGTGTTCATTTTGGGGAAGCAGAGAAGGGACCAGGCCCAAGCTTTTCCTTAAATTGTTAATATCTGGTCAGAAATGCACAGGGCTAAAATTAACCAAGATATAAAGATTTAGGAGACATGAAAGCATACATGTTGTAGATCAAGAGAGAGAATGATTTTGCTGGGTAGAAGTATTCAGGGGTTTGAATTGGGCATTAAGTTCAGGATAATTAGAAATCATCTTAACAAAGACAGTATAGATGGTTAATAATATGGAAAAGAAAGACCACATGTGGTATGAGTAAGTACGAAGCTCATAAATAGAAGTCCTATTAATAGCAATGGTGGCTCTTACAAGGAATGGGTCACAGAAAAGTGTATGCATGAGATTGGTTGAATTTAATTCCACAACTGATGGAGGATTCTTGAAATGTTTGAACATTGTATTTCTTGGTCAAACTTGTGTGCATTAATTCTGGCCTCTCCAACCCGGAGGACAGTTTTCATCTTTTTTTACAAAACATTTTCTAGATACATATTAGCTAGTTTGTTGCTTTTTCATATTTTCTTGGATATAAATAACTCAATTGTATAAAAAAATAAAAATCTCTTGTCTGTAAATCATGGTTTCCTTCCTCTTTACCATTTTATCCCCCCTTCCTTGGATATATTACATGATATTCTCAAACAATTCGTGTCTGTTGGAATTTTACAATAGGACAAGAATGTTGGGAATTTTAGTCTAATTATTTTAAACCTCAGAGAAAACTTATAAAATATGTACCATTTTGTCATTTTGATAACATGAGATTTAGAAAGGTTGGGTACATTTTCCAGTGCTAGTGACCTGTTGGGAACAAAAGAGGGGGGCCAGGAGAAGTGGGGGAAGGGGAGGATAGCCCACATTTGGCCAGAGTTCCTCCTATGCTCTGGGCAGGGGGACGCAGGAGGGCTGCCAGACACTTTCCACTCAGCCCCGGTGGGCATCCAAGCATCTGACCCACTTAGATGAGGGGTGGACAAGGGGCAGCCCCTGACCTGGGGGCCCCAGGGCCACACCCTGTAGCCCCCGGGTTATATGAGAGAAGGATGAGGGAAGAGGTTCCCAACACTGACCAGAGTGCAAAGCGGATTTTGATGGAGCAGAGACTCTCTATGGTTTAAGAGCTTTATTATAGAAATTCAGGGAGAAAGAGAGGAGGGAGAGAGAGAGAGAGAGAGAGAGAGAGAGAGAGAGAGAGAGAGAGAGAGAGAAAGAGAGAGAAGACTAGAGAGAAAGAGTAAGAGGGAGAGAGGAGAGGAGAGGACAAAGAGAAAGGAAAGAGGAGAGAAGACAAAGAGAGGATAAGAGAGTGAGGGATAAAAGGTAAGAGCTTAAGAGAACAAGGTGGGGATGAACAGCCCTTTTTATGGTCTTTTCTGTTGCTAGGTAACGGGAGGTGTTTAGCCTGAAGGTCAGAAGCTTGGGCCATTGTCTACATGACTATGCATGATTCTCTTGTGGGGGCTGTGGGGGGCTGTAACTTAGGCAGGGGCCAGAGTTCCAGGAACATAAGGGAACACCTACCGTGTCATGAAGGTCAATTATGACCATTGGGGTTCAGACCTAAGCTCAACTGGTGACCAGCCTGTCTGTGCAGAGCCCAATGATCCACAATTCCCCCTCTGTTTTTATTAGAAAAAAAGGGCGGGGGTCACTAATGTGACTGTGTCATTAGTTGTGAAAATGTAGAGTGGATGGAAGTATCAGAAGAAAATATACAGCCTTATAGGAGTAGCAGAACAAAGCCAGAGTAGTAAGGAGAATTAAGGGTAAGAGTTGAGAAGGCAAGAGATTGTACAATCAATTGTTCCATGGGTAGTACAATTTGAGGGTAATAACATCCATTTTTTGAACAGCAGTTAATTAATCTAGATAGACATTATGCTTTCCTCACTATCATATAACTTTCCCCAAAGTTCAACAGCCATTTGGCTTTAGCAAAAGAGTCCATCTATAGCTGGAAGGTCCCATGTCTGTCTTCTGTGGTTCAGCACTTGTCTCAGGAGCCCTCAGTCAGATGAGATTTTTGGAGGAAGGTAGCTTTGTCTGTAGGTCTCATGAGATGGCGCTGTCTCAGATGGATCTGTGGAAGCAGGCCCCATGTGAAGATAGACCTGAAGAGTAATTATAACAAAGGAGCAGAACACCAGCAGAGGATATCTGCATAGTGTGGATAGCAAAAATTATGCCTGCAATGGTTTGCTTAGGATCACAGTCCCTTTGGATGGCTAAGGAAGAAAATATCATGTTAATTGTGTAACTGGAGTAGAAAGTTAACAGCTCTCTGTAAAAGAAAACCAGTTATTGATTAAAGATTGGATTATTTTTGCACCTTAAAGGAAATTTTAAACAAGTTGAAAGAATTTTTGGACATATATCGTGAATACTAGAGAGAAAAACAAAAAAAGCATTTAGAAAAAGAAGCAAGAAAATTTTTGGTTAAAAGCATGATTTGGGTATTCCTGTGTGTGTGTGTGTGTGTGTGTGTGTGTTGCAGCTTCAATGCAGTTTTCCCTGGCTTATCTGGATGGGGTGTACCCTGCCAACCTTATTTTACTTCCCCCCATTTTCCCCTAGCAATGGAGAGTAAAGGGTTAAGTGAAAGTGCTTTTCAACCTGTGTCACTTTGCCCTGATCATGCAGCATCTGGAACCAGAACTGAGGCTTCTTCCCCGCCTACTTCATGTCCCTAAGCATCATACTACTTCCCTACAAGGCACTCTCCACCATTAGTCATTGTTGATCCAGTGACCAAGTGTCTAACAGAAACAACTTCAAGGAAGACCTATGTGTTTTAGATTATGTTTTTTTGAGGTATTAATTTATCATAAAAAGATGGATATGGTGTAATAATGCAGTTTGACTCAAGGCAGCCAGGAAGCAGAAAGAAGGACATTAAGAAAGAACATACACAATGGAGTACTACTCAGCTATTAAAAAACAACGAATTTATGAAATTCTTGAGCAAATGGATGTATCTGGAGGATATCATCCTGAGTGAGGTAACCCAATCACAAAAGAAGTCACCTAATATGCACTCACTGATAAGTGGATATTAGCCCAGAAACCTAGAATACCCAAGATACAATTTCCAAAACACAAGAAAATCAAGAAAGACCAACGCGTGGATACTTCATTCCTCCCTAGAATAGGGATTAAAATATATATGGAAGGAGGTGCAGAGACAAAGTTTGGAGCTAAAATGAAAGGATGGACCATCCAGAGAGTGCCCCACCTGCGTGGTCCATCACATAATCAGCCACCAAATGCAGACACTACTGCATACGCCAGCAGGATATTGCCGAAAGGATCCTAATATAGCTGTCTCTTGTGAGGCTTTGACAGTCCCTGACAAATACAGAAGTGGATGCTCACAATCATCTATAGGGCAGAACACAGGGTCCCCAATGTAGGAGCTATAGAGAGTACCCAAGAGCTGTAGGGGTTTGCAACCCTATAGATGGAACAACAATATGAACTAATCAGAACCCCCAGAGCTCATGTCTCTAGCTGCATATGTATTAGAAGATGGCCTAGTTGGCCATTATTGGGGAAGAAAGGCCCTTGGTCTAACAATGTTTATATGCCCCAGTACAAGGGAATGCCAGGGACAAGCAAGTAGTGGGAGTGGGTGGGTAGGGGAGCAGGGCATGGGGAGGGTATAGGGGACTTATGCGATAACACTTGAAATGTAAATGAAGAAATTATCTCATAATAAATTTTAAAAAAGAGTTGACTTGAAATGCTCATAAAACAACCTCTGTGGTTGGCCTATTTTAACTAGCTATCGTCCCTTTACTTGTTTTTTTGTTTGTTTGTTTTTTGTTTTTTGTTTTGTTTTGTTTGTTTTGTTTTGTTTTTGTTTTTTTGAGACAAGATTTCTCTGGGTAGCCCTGGCTGTCCTGGAGCTCACTCTGTAGACCAGGCTAGCCTCGAACTCAGAAATCCGCCTGCCTCTGCCTCCCAGCTGTTGGGATTAAAGGCGTGTGCCACCACTGCCCAGCCCTTTACTTGTTCTTAACCTCCCTAGTTACTCCTTCATTGTATGAATCCATCAATATATTAAACCATTGATCAGATAATAGCCTTCATTATCTACCTTTCTCTGAAGGATGCCCCAACACACATGGAAGTATAATCTTATTAACCGAATCAACTGGAGACCCACCAAACCCCAATCAGCTTGGCAGCTACTATTAACCATCATAACATCTACAAATGTGGAGTTCTTGTGAAATATGGGTCTAGACTCCTGATCACCAAATAAATGTCTTTACTAAATTGTAAGATTCCTTACTTTGAAAGAGGTGTTAGGATTAGAACTTTTCAATAATCAGTCTTACAGGCCAGCTAAAGGATTTTATGTTTGTGTAAGTGACTGCAACACCATCGGGTCTTGGAAACAATCGCCACACTAATTGCACTTGCATCTTCAAGAATGACAGAGAAATGAATTCTAAATCAATCCACCCTTAGGATTCTATAGATAAATCCCATCTCCCTTCCAGTAGCATATGTGATACAAACTAAAGATAGTAAATAAACCCCCTTGTAATGTATGCCACGTGACAAAGGTCTATCTTAAATTAGATAAATACTGGGCCCATTTTTTTCTTTTCATTATAATAGTAGTAGTAATAATTTATTGATGAATGGAAAGAAGAGGAAGGGAAATGTGCTTCTGACTGCTACAGAGGAAGAGAAATCCAATAGCCCCTTTACCTTTTAGCACTAAAAGCTTGAATTAAAATGATTGAGCACTGCATTATAAATATCAATATAAAAGAGCAATGGAATGTGAGAAAATAATCCTGGTCATAATGAAAGCAATGAGGTATTTAGACTGGATGTGACCAGATGGGACAGGAAGGCACCACTTGAAGTAGTCTGCCTCATTCATATCAACCTCAGTCAGCAACCTGGGTAAAGCAGACAGTTTAGAACCTGTAAGATGACAAGATTCTTACCACACTGTGGGTCCATCTTCATTTTATCTTGGCACTGGCCACAATGGAAGATGGGAGAGGCCCTAGTGTTGCTTTCCTGGCCATCCTTACCCCATTTCCCTTTCCCATTTCCTGGATTGTAAACCCAGCCTTTTTTCCTCTTGGTTCTTGATTGCTTCCCATTATGACAGGTCTTCTGGGTTCCTAACCATTTGTGAAATATCCTGGAGTGTCCTAAACCCTTGTGGTCTCACGCTAGATGCTTTAGAGCATGTGAAGTTTGTAAGATCCATTCTGTAGTTTTACAGAAATGCTGGATATGCGCTGGGGTCTCTGTATTTTATATTTTATCCTCCAATGAAGACAGAAGAAAGTCCAAATGAAAGGCAATTATGCAGGCAAGAAATCATCTTATCTAAGACCAAACTCTCTCCAATGGTACTGAGAAAAAGTAATAGGTTAGTTACCTCTAATCAAGTCATGGGACAGTAATCTCAAATTAAATTATGTGTAGTTCTGAGCTAGATGAGAAATGTGAGTTATGGTGTGGAGACAAACTGATTCCCAGTGAAATGGTAAGTCAGGCAAACAGCGATAAGCACCTCAAAGGCAGAATGAATAGCTCTGAAGGCAGAGGCCACTGCCCCCAGACGGTGCATTGGCTTTTACCAGGGGACTCAGGCAGAAGCTCATACATATTTGATGGACCCTCTACTTTAGTGGCTGAACTCTGAAGTTATGAGTCCAAAAGATGGATTTACATCTCAGCTGTGCTGAAAGTGGTCCAGAATTTCTATGCTACCGTGCCTGAGGGCAGAACCATCTGGCTGGAGTGAGCACTTGAGGACTCATCTTGAAGCGGCATTCATACAACAATCTAAGTAATATTGAAAGAAATTGAGTGTCCAGCTCTTAGAATGCTTGAAGGTGAAATGGTGGAGCAGTATCCATCAGATGTTGTCATCACAAGAATGCTAGACAACAGCCAGGCAATCTCGGTGACAAACAACTGTAGGCTGGTCTTTCCATGCTCACTGGTCTGTGGATCAGCTGGTAGGTCTGCACCAGCTACAGATCCGAAGGTCACTGTAGCTCAACTTGCCTTATATCCGATTGACTCAGGCTGCAGGGAGAGGATTGCTTCAAGCGACTTTCTCTCTCTGGTAATTCTTTCAAACTTTGACCATTTTCCCCGACCTTCAAGGATCTGCTCAAGGAAAAGTCATGGAGGAGCTCAATCGCAGAAGCATCTTTTAGTCCTCTGCCTACGTCATGCCCACTCATATCCTGCACTGGTGGCTTTTGTGTGTCAACTTGACATAAGCTAGAGTCAGCACAGAGAAAGGAGCCTCAGGTAAGAAAATGCCTCCATGAGATCCAGCTGTAAGGCATTTTCTCAGTTAGTGATCAATGGGGGAAGACCCAGTCCATTGTGGGTGCTGCCATCCCTGGCCTGGAGGTCCTGTGTTCTATAAGAAAGCAGCCTGAGTAAGCCAGGGGAAGCAAGCCAGTAAACAGCACCCCACCATGGCCTCTGCATCAGCTCCTGACTCCAGGTACCTATCCTGCTTAAGTTCCTGTCCTGATTTCCTCCAATGATAGATTATGATCTGTATGTGTAAGCAGAATAAACCATTTTCTCTCCAACCTGTTTTTTGGTCATGATATTTTGGGGCAGCAATAGAAACCCTAAGACACATACCATCAGCTAATGCCAGGCTCAGCTAGCCCAAGCCTGAAGGTGCATGATAGGTAAGTGCTTCTCCACTGCCATGAAAGGATATGATTAGAGAATATGATCAGCAGAAGGAAGAACTGGGGCCCAGATACTTTTTAAGTACAGTTTAATAGTATTTGGCCTTGGAAAACTTTTCAAGAGTTTCTAATATCCACTTCTACTTCCTTGTGGGTAAATAGGGACTATGTATCTTAGATGTTAAAGAAGGCGACAGAATGGATGAGCCTTCTAGTCTCGTTTGTCTTACTCCTAGTGCAGACTACCTAAATGTCACTGACCAAATTATTTAACTGTGCTGTGTGTTAGTCTCATCATCTCTGTCTCTCTCAAAAGTAACTCTTGGGTGATTTTCTATGCCCTCTTGTTCTCAAATAACAGCTGGTCATTTTTATACCCACACTAGCTCCCGAATAAAGACACAGAGACCTGATATTTTTCATAATAAGTTGCAGTCACTAAGGTGGGCAGGATCTGAATTGTTTCCAACCCTCTAAAGATGCCTCTTTCCCAGTCACATTGTGGGACCACATTCTGCCCAGCTACTGGACAAGGCCTCTAGGGAGGCAAAATGCAGGGAGATCTTGACAGTACTTATCCCAACGCCACTGGGTGGGTGCTGGGCTTTAGGCAAGTGCCAAGACATCATTCCAGGGGTGGAAAAATGCAGTCCGACATGTGGGAAAGGTGAAGCTGGCATTTCTTGACTTCCAGGCCTCCAGTCACCACTGGAGAATCTCAGAGAGAAGTCAGAAACTAAGTGACAGTGATCCATAGGCCCATGACAAGGCTGGCACTGTTGGGGCCCCTCGGCCTGAGGACTGCATTTAACCCAGAGCTGGGGCGGGCTGGGAGCGTCAGCTTAGCTCGGAAGTGATTGTCCTTAACTTGGCAGTGGTTGGGTGGAAGCCCAGAGAGGCCTTCACCGGGAGACTTAGGCTGTGGCTCTGTAGGCAAAGGCCTTCTCCATCCTCCTCCATGGGGGTGATGGATTAGAGACAATCCATGGTTTCAAACTGTTTACTGGTCACCTTTTGTACGGAGAAATGTGTGGGAGGAGAAGCTTACTGGCTAAACCCTCAGGGCCTCTAGGTACCTCATTAGCATGGAGAACTCTGTTCTGGGCCTATGTGACCACCAGTCACATTTCCTTATGTGGGAAGCGTGGCAGATGTTTCAGGCCAGGAATCTGGCAGGGAGCAAGAAGCCACTTACTATCTCAAGTGTGTACCCCAAGTTTCCAGACACTCAGACCCTCTCTACCTTATCAAACTTTCTGGCATGGTTTACTGTCTCACACCACATGGTCCTTTACCTTCAATCCGAATCCTACCCTGACTTGTTCTTTCCACATGTGTCCTCATGGCAACTCCTCTCAGTCCTTCCACATGGTTTCTTCACATATCTTCTCCCCATGGTCCTTCTCTCCCTCTTGTTTCCTCTGGAACTCCCCACCACAATCCCACCAGGATCAGAAGTCCCACCCAATTCTCTTCTGCTCATCTCATTGGCTGATCAGCTCTTTTATTAACCAATCAGAGGTGATGGGAAACATTTTGTACATATCATAGAGACCTAAGATGGTTGACTATCCATGGGTATGCAACCAGATGTCTTGGCATGTAAATCAGCATCTCACCGCCCCGATCTCTCTGAAATAGTATTTCTTTTACAGGATGACTGACATACCTATAAATGAAGTTGAATCTCAGTGACCTCAGACCTTAGTTGCTATAGGTGGCACACAGGCTTTCTGCCACCTCTCTTGTCCTTTGTACCATCTTTGCATCATCCCTACCTCTGGAGTCCTATGTCTGTGCCTGGACACTTCTGTTTCTCTTCCCACTCACCACTCCAGGAGTGCCACAGTGAGTAGCACACTCCATCTGAGCCTGAATCTCCTACGGCCCCACACTCAGCCTCCTTCAAAGCCCAACACAAGATTCTGTTTGTAGTGGGGCCACATATCCACTAACAAGAGGAAGCTTGAATTCTCAAAGGAAGATTGAAAAAGCCTAGAAGCCTAGAGACAATAAGCATATGCAGAATTCAGTGACACAATGGGACTTATTATGACAAATCTAATGAATCAGGGAACTGGACAGCCCCAAGAAGTACTGAGATTCTCAAAGTTTCACTTTTGGTTTTATATTTTTTTAATGAGTTCTTTGGACATTGGGATTCCTTACAATGTGTTTTGATCCTATCCATATACCACTCCCCTTCACTCTCTGAAGCTCTTCCCAGGTCTCTTCACTGTTCCTACCTACCCAAGTTTATATTCTTTTTGAGAAAACCCTTGAAGACTAATTTGTGCTGCTAAAAAATATCCTTGGGATGTGTGGTCTTCTACAGGAACGTGATTGACTTACAAGAGACTCTACAACTATGGAAAAGATTGTATGGACACCTCCCCTCTCCATTCTGCGATTTGGTCTGGCTTGGTCTTGCACAAGTCTTGTGTATGTTGTATAATCATTGTGGGTTTATATGTACAGATATTCCACTGTGTCTATAAGGTTTTTCCTAGTAGTAATATATTGTCTGTGGCCCTTAAACCTTTTTTTTTTGCAAAGGTTGCTTTATCCACAAATCTTGAGGATACATGACATCCATTTAGGGATGAGTTATCTGCAGTCTTTTCTTCTTTGCACCTTGGCAAATTACTTGGTAGATTACTGTATCAGTTCTTTGGTGAGATTTGAGAGAGCATTGATCTACATTATAATGATAAGTACTTCCCAATGCTTGGATTTTAATCTTAAATGTCCCCACCATGTATTAAATTATAGGTCCCCAGCAGATGACATAGTTTTGAAATATTTTAGAGCCTTTGGGTCATGAAACCTACCTGGAAGGAATGGATCATAAAGAGTGAGCCTTGAAAGTCATATTCTGGGTCCACCAAAGTGTGAGGAACTGTTGCTTCCTTTACTCCTGTCATGAAGGATGGAGCTGTCCCAGCTGCCCTGCCCTCTCCACCATGATAGACTGCATTCATAAACTTGTGAGCCCAAATAAATACCTACAGTCTGACGTTCTGGCGTCAGGTATTCTGTCATAACAAGAAAGGTAACTAACGCATTGATCTTCATCCTACGATCCTGATTTATGCCATTTCTAGTTTCACAAATGAGTTTACAGATCTGAATATATTTTGCATCCTATTCAAACTGTTGCCTAAGAAGAACGTAAATTAAACAGGACTAAAAAAAATCTTTGTAAGTTATGATTATAACAACCTTTCCTCATTTTATGTCTTCTCACTATGTACATTCGTATGTATTTTCTGAATAAGTTATTGTGCCATCTGAGGGAAGTCATAGCTAGGGTTATTGTCAGAGAGGAGTTGGCCAAGCCCATCCTATTATTTTCTACAATACTTTGAACTGCAAGAATTGCAGAGCAACTCCCCCTCATACCATACCAAAGTATACATGCCATAATACACATACAAGCACATGTACACATCCCACAGAGTTAGATCATTGTATTTATCTATTAAGTTACCATTATTTAGGGCAAAGAGTATTAACAAGAAGGATTGCAGAAAGAATTTCTCATTTTAAGTTTGCAGCAAATTTCATTAATTATGTTGTGATGTAATTAAGCATTTCATTTCAGAGCTATTAAAACTTAAATTATTTATTAATAATTACAGATCATTACCTGATAGTGTTCAGTCTGGAGAACAGCAGATGAATAATTTAGTAGTGTTGACATGGCTTTCTGTATACTACCCTGTTTAGATGCTATCTTTATTTGTAAATGTCAGCTTGCCAATGTATGAGCTTGTTTGTGTGAACTCACTTACTGTACAGAGGAGCCTGCTGAATTCTGAATTTAGGTTAAAACTTTTCTCTCTTACAGTTCACAACACAGATTAAAGATATAACAGGAATAATGGTAATGTTAAATATTGACAAAATGTGTAGCCCTCATAGTTGAGATGTACTTCAGTTCTAAGAGTAGATTAGAATTGTAAATATAATTTATTTATAATTTTATTTATTCATTGTAGAAATTTAACCCATATCCCTCTTCTCTCTTCCAGGATCTTAAATACTTATTATTATTGCATTAATACAATGCACAACCACAGATTAATACCTTTGTTTAAATGCTGTTTAAAGATTTATTTTAATCAATGCTAAAACAAAATTATTAAAGTTTAAATGTATAAAAGGATCACATGACAGATCAATGCAAGTAGTAATTGACAGGTACGTACTGATGTTACTTACATAAGACCAAAGTCCTGTTGTTATTGATTTTAACCAATCAATTTTGACATTTTCCAGAGTGGTGGTTCACCCTAATGTTATAGCTAGGAAAATTCTAAGCCCCACTGGGAATTTATTTAAGTGTGTGTATGTATCATATATATATATATATATATATATATATGTGTATGTGTGTGTGTGTGTGTATGTTATAAACATATTGAGTGTATATATGTATGTGTATATTAGATGCTGCACATGAAAGAAGCATACTTTATCAATAAGGACTTAAGCAATACTCTGATTATAATTACTGTTAGAAAGTCACTATGAACCATTTCTTTGTGTTTGTTGTGTTTATGTGTGTGTATGTGTGTGTGTTGTATGTATATATGTGAATTTGCATGGCCATTAGTGTGAAGAGGCCAGAGCAGAATGTCAAATAGCCTTCTAAATCCCTGTGCCTTATCTTGAGACAGATTCTGACTGAATTGGACACTCAACATTTTGGCTAAGCTGTCTGTCCAGCAAACTTTTGGAATCTGCCCATCTGTCCCCTCAATACTGGTATTATAGACATTCTCAATACTGTTTTCTTTGTGCATGTGCTAGGGGATTGAGCTCAGACTCATTTCTGCAGAGAGCTGTCTCCCTAGCTTTCAGTGTTAGTCATTTCTTCATATGACACATATTGTCTAAGCACATGAATGTTTGAGTACTGTGGTGAGTGCTATAGGCATGGTGGTAAATATACAGAGGTGAGAGGCAATATTCAACTCCAAATAAAACACTAATGGCTTCATAACATACTCTTTTCCAATGATATTCCACCAAATTTCTGCCTCCTGGGAATTTGCCCAGGAATGGGAATGTTTCCATTCCGATACAAAATAGATTTTTGCATCAATAGCCAATCAGTTTACCCTGAATGTTCTGACTTTAAGTCTGTATACAGACATTATTAGCTCTTTGCAGTGTAGAGCCTCCAGCACAGTGACTGTATTGTGGATAGATTTACAATAAGATTGGTTTTCACATCATGCTGCCAGAACCTGGATAGGAATGGTAAAGGGAGGTGTGCTTTTCTAGAAATATAACTGTTCCTCAAACCCCAGCACACTTTCATTTCTCCTTGTCATGAGTTTGCATACACTGCTATGCCATGTCTCCTATTGCAGACCTCCAGAGAATTTTTTATTGCGATAAAATATACATATCATACAATACATCATTTTAACCACACACAGGTGACTAATTTGATGGCATTAATATCCACACAGTTGGGTAATCATCATTACTATGAACGTGCAGAATATGTTTATTTGTTGTGCTCAACTCAAAACTCTCTACCAAATGCCTAAGCCTTGTAGTCCCTTTCCAACTCCATGTCATCTCTACTTTCTCTTGCCCTCTGAATTTGCTCAGTCTAGATTATTTGTGTAAGGAGAAACAGGTATATATGACTTTATGGTTCTGACATGTTTTATTTAGTCTAGTTTTTCAATATCCATCCATGCAGTGTGTATCAAATTTTCTTTCTTTAAAGGGCTTTAAATTACCTATACAATGCTTTTATTGATAGTCTATCTATCTATCTATCTATCTATCTATCTATCTATCTATCTATCTATCTATCTATCTATCTACCTATCTATCTATCTATTGGACCAGTACGGCTTCTTAGATATTATGAAAACTATTGCTTTCAAGATGGAGGTATAAATATCTGTGAGACTCTAAGTTCAATTCTCTAGAATTTTTGCTGAGCACCAGTTCTGTGCTGAATGGTAGTTCTCTGAGACTACCCACTTGAGGAACTGTCACAGTGTTTTCTCTTCTATAGTTCCCTGGGGGACATGGCTTTTTCACATCCTGTTACTAGGTGCATAAATGCTTACTCAGTGACATTTTGTTGCAATATTAAAACTCTCATTCTTATATAATGTCCTTCTTCCTCCTATGTCATCCCAATGGACTTGTAGTCTATTTTATATTAGTGTAGTTACTCCAGATCTCTTTAAGTTATTTGCATGGAATAGCTTTTTTATTTTTTTAACTTTCAATTACTTTTTCTCTCTCTCTCTCTTTCTCTCTCCCTTTTCCCCTCTCTCTTTCTCTCCCTCTCTCCCTCTCTCCCTCTCTCCCTTCCTCCCTCTCTTTCTGTTTTCTGGAGCTATCTAAGATTAGTCTCTTATATAAATAAGATACTGTTGATCTTTAAAAAAATTCTCCTAATCTCTGTCTTTCTATTATATAACTATTTATATTTGAAGTAATTACATATAAAGAGAGTCTAACATCAGCAGATTTTCTTATTTATCATGGAGTTTGTTTTGACCCTGTTTCTTTTGTTTTTATGATGGATCTTTTTAATTCCCCTCCCAACCCTGTAGATGCTTTCTTTGTAAATAGAGATTAAATTTAACATCCTAATGTTAGGGTAATGTAATTTGACTTATACCAATAGAACTTAAAACACACACACACACACACACACACACACACACACACACACACACCTACAAAATTCTACCTCTGTGCAGTTTTGTCTTCACTCTGCTTATTAGTGATATCACACACTATATCAATAATATTGATAACTTTAAATGCAGATGCCTTTGAAATTGTATTTAATTGAAATGGGAACTATCAGCCAAAATTACACTAATAACAGCTCTTTATTAGTTTGTAGTGTTTGAGAATCCCACGTGTCATCCTTCCTCTACAAATCTTCCTTCAGCCTCACCTCACCACTCCTCTCAATTTTATGCATTCTTTTCATTTTCAAACCCTCTGAGCCCAAATACTACCATGTGCATGAGGCCTCATCTTTAAGAAAATGTAATCTTCTCTCAATAGCTATCAGTTCAGTTTGGGGGGGGGGGTTATGACTATTTTCTATCCAGGGATTTTTTTGATCTTGTTTGATCTTGTTCAGGTCTTGTACATGATCTTATATGCTATTATGAATCTATATGTTTAAAATTCCCTGTTATACCTGGAAAAAAAAAAACACTATTTTACTTTAGTTAACCACTGTCTCTGGCTCCTAACATCTTTCTGACCCTCTTCCATGATTATCTCTGCTGTATGATGGCCCTGTTAGGGCTGAGATTCTCTATTCTATGAATGTTGACCAATTATACATCTCTATGTTGATCACCATGTATTATAAAAATAAGCTTCTCTGATCATGGTTGAAAGGCAATTTAATCTATAGGAATAACAATAAGTCATTAGAAGTTGGTATAATACTATATTCACTTTTAGAATAATAGTAGTAGGTTTTTCCTGTGTCTATGACCTAACTAGCCACAGGGTTTGCATACCTGTTAAAAATGCCAGTCATTCATTCTGTCATGCATAGTAGAATTATATCCAAGTAGAAAATGGTTGGTTAACCCCATAACATTCATACCACTATTGTACATGTAAGTATGTCTTTCCAGGATAATTAAGTTACTATTGCTTTCAGGGTTCACAGCTAGGGAAGGCTAATGATTATCTTTTCTGTCCTAGTAGCATAAATAGCACATGGTAAACACTATTCACTCAATAGAGATGGGACATTTAAATGAGTAGCAGCATAATTTTCTCATGTTCTATGATTCAAGTACATAATGTATTCATCAATAGTGTTTTACCATCAAGTTCTGAAGGTTAAACAATACTAATGACAATTCCCTAGGATATTTGGAGGTCTTTGAGACCCTAATTATTGGTCAACAACTTCAAAAGAATAAAGCATGTGTGGCACTGGGTTTTCATTGTTACACTATGGTGCTTTGGAGAGATGTTTTCCCACCATTATAAAATAACTTCATTTAAACTCTGGTGTGTGTGTGTGTGGTGTGTGGTGTGTGTGTGTGGTCTGTGCATGTGGTGTGTGTGTGTGTGTGTGTGTGTGTGTGTGTGTGTGTGTACTTGTATGATGTAATATACGTGTTTATGTATATACAGCAGTATGATTTCATATAGCTTAATGCTTTCTTTTATTATTTCTTGTACTCAGCATTATCAGAGATCTTTGACTTATACAACAACTTCCAGAAACTTTTACTGTTGAGCTTGCTTTCATTTCAGCTTTCCAAACCCCTTTTAGAAAAATTTTAGAGTAGATCTTGTGTAATTATTATCTTTTTATTTTTTAATTTCAAAATGCTTTGTGTATGAGTATATGTATATATTTTAAGAAGCTTTGACAGTAGTAGGTTTCCATATTTTTGGAAGACTTTGGAACTTTTCCATATATTCTCTTATTAACTGTTTTATTTTCTTTCAGTTCTTCTTATTGAGCCTCTGTTAAAGGCAATTTAATAATTAAGGGTGGCAGTTTCTGTCTTAACTTGGATAGCGCCCAAATAATTGAGACTAGACTATTACATTTATTTATAACTTTTGACACAACAACTGAGCAGTTATTAATTTATTCTAATCCTCTAAAATAATCTGGCTACCTCCCAGCCAAAATTCCTGAAATACTTGCACTTTTAGTATTGATCTGGCTCTCTCTGTTCCAAGTGTTTTTGTTTATTTGTTCATTTATTTGTTTGTTTTGTTTTGTTTTATTTTATTATTAGTAGTATCATGTATTCTGGACTCTCCCCCCATGACGAGTGTCCACTTCATCTTTTTCTTTCCCTATTCCCCTGGCTGGGAGGGCATCCAGTCCTATTCTTTCTCAGTGGAGAGAATCATTACTTAGTCATTGACTGATCGGCTAGTTTATTGACCAATTAGGGAATAATTGTAGAGCAATGAATGCACAGAATAAGAATTGCAAACAGATACATAAGCACAGAAATCAGCATTTGAATAATACAAGGATAATCTTTACACAGGGACCAGTAACATTCTACCTACAGGCCTCTAAATTCTGTCAGGATTGGATGCATACCTATAGATGCTGATTTAGACTCTGAATTCATGGGAGCTTTGCTCAGTTAATTCAGAGGACCTTTTCCTCTTGGTGTCTTTTACCTCTCTGCATCTTACACTCTTTCTGCATCCTAGGGGAGGAGAGTGATTTGGTGAAGATATGCCATTTGGGACTGACTGTTCCAAGGTCTTTCATTCTCTGAATATATTTTGGTTGTGGGTTTCTGTATTTGTTCCCATTTGCTGCTGGAGGAGTCTCCTTTGATGATGGCTGTGCAAGGCACTGATCTGTGAGTATAGCAGAATGTCATTAGGAGTAATTTTACCACTATCTATCTATCTATCTATCTATCTATCTATCTATCTATCTGAACACTAGTATTTGATTTTACCCATTGTTTCTGGATCTTAGTTACCCAAGCAATGTCAGGTATGGGTTCCTCAAATCAGTTGTTGGTTGGTTTCTACTACAAGCTTTGTGCCATAATTGCATTGGCATATCTTGCAGGCAGGATATCATTGTAGATCAAAGGGTTGTGTCTGGCTTGGTGCTTCCAATTCTCTTTTGGTAGAATGCAGATTACATTACTACACCAAAGACTTTACCTATAAATTATTGGGATGAAATGGTTCAATTTCTCCATATTCAGTCAGTTGTATAGATAGGTGTTTTCAGAAATAGGGTTTTGCTTTCAGTTTACAGAGAACAACACATAATCTTAGCAACAGCCTGAGTTGTTTGGGGATTTATATGGAACCGCTTTGATCAACAACCCAATTAAAAGATAACTCAATCCTGGTCCTGGACAATTCCTCTGGTGACAACAGATGGCCTGTTGGGACTCCCCACTCCTTGAATTACTTGGCAATTTCATTTAGATTGCCTTCAAATATGTTCCTTAATTTTAGTTATCTCTCTCTGTCTGTATTCTAGCAACCACCTCTCTGTTCCATTTATGACTTGATTCTCCCATTCGCTCACTTTCCTCATCTGTGCATTATTATCTATTCAATTTCCTTCCTAGTTTGATCTATATGTTACCTTTAGTCCCTTTCTATATACATATCCTCAGTAGTTCTATAGACTATAGCTTGGTTATCATTGATTTCACAGCTAATACCCACATATAAGTAAATACATGTATGTCTTTCTGAGTTTAGGATACCTCACTCATAATGATTTTTTCTGTTTCCATCCATATGCCTGAAAATCCCATGGTTATTTTTATAAATGGTTGAGCAACACTCCACTGTATAATGAACCACAGTTTCTTTATCCATTTTTCTGTTGACAGATCTGTAGATTATTTCAAATTGCTCGCTATTTATGAATAGAGCAGCAATGGACACAGTTGAACTATTGTCCTCATAGGTAGCAAAATAAACTGTCCTTTGGGTAAATGCTCAAGAGTGATATTTGGATCTTAAGGTAGATCTACTAACATCTTCCTAAGAAACTGCCATATGGCCACACAGATTGGTATAGTGGCTCTACTAGTTTTTACTCACACCAGCAATGGAGAAGTATTCCTTTTATCCCATATTCAGCATGAGCTGTCACTTGTTTTGTTCATCTTGGCTGTTCTAACAGGGGTAAGAGGAAATCTCAAAGTAGTTTTGATTTGCAATTCCCTTGATGTCTAAGGATATTGAACATTTCTTTAACTGTTTCTTAGCCATTTTGAGTTTCCTTTATTGAGAATTCTGCTTAGATCTGTACCTCATTTTTAATTGGATTACATGGTGTTTTAATATCTAATTGTTTTAGTTCTTTATATATTTTGGATATTAGTCTTCTATTGCATTTAGAGTTGGTAAAAATCTTTTCCTTTTTGTAGGCTTCTGGTTTGGTTGGATGATGGTACTCTTTGTCTTACAGAAAACCTTTTCTGTTTCATGAAGTCTCATTTATTAATAGAGGATCTTAGTGCCTGCACTATTGGCTTTCTGTTTAAAAAGTCTTCTGTGCCAATGCATTCAAGGTTATTCTACACTTTCTCATCTAATTAGGTTCAGTGAATCTGCTTTTATAGTGAGATCTTTGATTTATTTGGAGTGGAGTTTTACGTATGATAGTAAGTATAGATCTATTTGCATTCTTCTACTTGCAGACATACTGTTTGAACAACCCCTCCCCTTTTTTTGAAGGTGTCTTTTTTTCTGGCCCTTTAATCAAAATCAAATGCCTATAGATGTTTGTGGATATGGTCTGGGTCTTCAATTTAACTTCATTGATCAATGTATTTGTGCCAATATCATATTGTTTTTCTTACTATGGCTTTGTACTAAAACTTGAAATCAGGAGTGCTAAAACCTCTAGCAGTTATTACATTGTTCCAGATTATTTGGTTGTATTTTTAGTTTCATTTTTTAATGTTTCCATATGAAGCTGAACATTGTTCCTTCAAGAGCTGTGAAAAAAATGTATTGAAATTTTGATAGAGATTGCATTGAATCTGTAGATTGTTTTGGTAGGATGGCCATTTTTACTATATTAATCCTACTGATCCATGAGTATGACAGAACTGTTTTTTTAAGATTTATTTATTTTATGTATGTGAGTACAGTGTCTTCAGACACACCAGAAGAGGGCATCAGATCCCCATTACAGATGGTTGTGAGCTACCATGTGCTTGCTTGGAATTGAACTCAGGACCTCTAGAAGAGCAATCAGTGTTCCAGCCCATGTGTGGAATCATGTTGATTCAAATTCTTTCTCCAAAACCCTGAAATTTTTATCATACAAGTCTTTCACTTGCTTGCTTAGAGATACTGTAATATATTTTTATATTATGTGAGGCTATTGTAAAGAGTATTGTTTTCCTTGATCTTTTCAGTCCATTTGTCATTTGTACACAGAAGCGCTAGTGGTTTTTGCTAGCTAATTTTATACCCAGCCACTTTACTGAAAGTGTTTATCAGCTATAGGAGTTCTGTGGTATAATTTTTGTAGTCACTTGTATAGACAATCATATCATCTACAAATAAACATACTTTGACTCCAGTTCTAATTTGTATCCCTTTGATCTAATCCATTGTCTTATTGTTCTAGGTAAGACGGCAAGTTCTCTATTGAATACATGTGGAGTAGACAACTTTGTCCTGGTTGGAGTAGAATTGTTTTAAATTTCTCTCTATTTAAATTGACATTGGCTATAGGATTGTTTTAAACTACCTTTATTATGTTAAGGTATGTTCTTTGACTTCCTCATCTCTCCAAGAATTTTATCATGAAGGAGTATTGGATTTTGTCAAAGGTATTTTATTTATCTAAAGGAATGATAATGTGATTTTGTCATTCAGTTTGTTTATATTTTATGTCACATTCATTGAATTTATATATCTTGAATCATACCTAAATCTCTGGGATGAAGCCTGATTGATCAAGTTGGATGATCTTTTGAAAATGTTCTTGGTTTTGTTGGGGGGGGGGGAAATTTGTCTGCAATTTTCTTTATTGGGTCTTTATGTGGTTTGGATATCAGGTTAGTTGTGTCCTCATAAAATAAATTGGGCACTATTCCTATTGTCTTAACATTTTTGGATAATTTGAGGAGTATTGGCATTATCTCTTCTTTGAAAGTCTGATAAAATTCTTTACTAAATTCAACTGACCCTGGACCTTTTTGAAGAGACTTTTAATACTACTTGTTTTTCACTTGGGGTTATATAGGTCTGTTTAAACTGTTTATGTGATGTTTCACTTAATATTGATAAATAGTATCAAGAAATTTATATATTTCTTTTAGATTTTTTACAATTTGGTGGAGCACATGTTTGTAAAGTATATCCCTATGATTCTCTGGCTTTCTGTCTAGCGTTGTGGCCTTCTTTGCTAGCTATCTTAGAATCTCAGCACATTTGCCCAGGTCATATCTGCCTTTTAGGGTCTTCTTTGAGTAATCAGTTAGAATTCTATCACTTTCAGCCTTTAATATTTTTCCCTATTCTATACTTATAATACTTTTGATCTGTAGTCCAGTTTACTTGATGTTATGTACTTCTTATGCTTTTATAGGCATCCTCTTCTTTAGGCAAGTGAAATTTTCTTCTATGATTTTGTTGAAAATATTTTCTGTACCTCTGACCTGGGTTTCTTGTCCTTCCTCTCTTCCTATTATTCTTACATGTGGTCTTTTTTATAGTGTTACACTTCTCCTGAATGTTTTGCATTAGAAGTTATATAGATTCAACTTTATTGACCCATGTGTCCATTTCTTCTATTGGGTCTTCAATGCCTGACATTCTCTATTCTACCTCTTATATTCTGTTAGTAAAGCTTGCTTCTGTGTTTCCTGTTTAAGTCCTTAAATTTTTCATTTCCAGGTTTCCCCTAGTCTAGGTTCCTTTATTGATTCCATTTCTGCATTCAGGTCTTGAAGTATTTTTTTATTAGATATTTTCTTTATTTACATTTCAAATGTCATCTCCTTTCCTAGTTTCCCCTCCCAAAATCTCCTATCTCCTCCTCCCTCCCCCTGCTCCCCAACCCACACAACCCATTCCTGGCCCTGGCATTCCTCTATACTGGGGCATAGAACCTTCACAGGACCTAGGGCCTCTTCTCCCATTGATGACCGACTAGGCCATCCCCTGCTACATATACAGCTAGAGCTACAAGTCTCACTATGTATTTTCTTTGATTGGTGGTTTAGTCCCAAGGAGCTCTGGGGGTACTGGTTAGTTCATATTGATGTTCCTCCTATGGGGCTGCAAACACCTTCAGCTCCTTGGGTACTTTCTCTAGCTCCTTCATTGGAGACCCTGTGCTCTGTCCAATGGATGATTGTGGGCATTCACTTCTGTATTTTCCAGGCACTGGAAGAGGCTCACAGGAGACAGCTATATCAGGCTCCTGTCAACATGCTCTTGTTGGCATCTGCCAGTCTGAGTTTGGTGGTTATTTATGGGATGGATCCCCAAGTGGAGCAGTCTCTGGATGGCCATTCCTTCAGTCTCTGCTCCAAACTTTGTCTCTGTAACTCTCTGATATTGAAGTATTTTGACCTTTTCTTTCCTTTGAGTTTTCATTTATTTCTTTAAGAGATTTAAGGACTTGTATTTGTAAAGGTGGATTTAATATCCTTTTCCTGTGTTTCAGCTGTGTTGAACACTCATGACTTGCTGTAGTAAGATTGCTGGACTTTGTTGGAGACAAATTGTCCTGGTATTTATTTATTTATTTATTTATTTATTTAATGGCATCTAGGCATATGAGATTGGGTAGATTGGCATTCTATGTGCTTGTATCTAATCTTGTCTTTGTTGGGTGGATATTTTGTTACTTGATTTCTGTTTCTTTGGTTTTTAGGAGGTTGTGGTGTTTTAACTAGTAAGAAATTCTTCTAGGGTCCTAATAAGTGTGGCCACTTGGGCTCCAGGTATAATGTGTTTCTGGGTATAGGGAGCTAACACTTAGGAATGGGAATGACCTGGGTGGATAGGCTGTTTCCCAGAGGAATGCAGAGTATCCTATCTATGATCTGCTTAGTTTGTCTTTTGGACATAGAATGGAAAGAAGACACAGCAGAAGTTACAGAGCTAGGAATAATACAGGGTCATTGGACTTACATGTATGGAAAGAGAGATAAAGATCTGCAGTTCTGAGCAGACTGTGGGTTCCTGGGGATTGCCTGGTGGAGTTGAAGACTGGGACAAAGCAAAGATGGTTGTAAAGAGGTTTTGAGGGGAAGATCTGTGTGATCTGCTGGAAATAGGAGGTAGGGATCATTATAGCAGGTGTTCTTCTGTGAGCTTCAGACAAAGGATTGGATCTGGAGATGATGGAACGGTAAAAATCTATAGCCAGCCTATGTTCATTTCTGGCATGAATGATATGACTTATCACTTATGTTAATCTTATTTCCAGAGTTTCCAATCTTATATTGATACCTTTGATCTATTTGGAATGGAGTTGATTTTCTTATGCAACATGCAATAATGATCTAGTTTCATTCTCATACATGTTGATATCCAGCTTTCTCAACACTGTTTAAGATTTTGTCTTTTCTCCAGTGCAATTCTGAGCAAAAAGTATAGTACTTGAGTCATTATCATACCATACTCAAGTTACACTATAGAGACATAGAAGTATGAACAGCATGGCACAATCAAGGAAATAAAATTGAAGACTCAGAAATAAGTTCACGCAACTGCAGCTCTTTGATCTTGATAAATATGTCAAATATATTCTCTGGAGAAGAAAAAAAAAAACTCAGCATTTTCAGCAAATCATGGTAGAAAAGCCAGATAGCTACATGAACAAGAATAAAATCAGATTTGTATTACTTACTCTGCCTCAAACCCAACTTCAAGCAGATCAAAGATATTGATATATAAGACACAAAACTCTGAAATTGCTGAGTATAAACTTGGTTGGGTATCTATTCAAGACATAGGCCTAGGTAAAAACTTTTTTTAAATAGCACCCTAGTTTCTCAGGGAATGATTTTATCAATAAACAAATGAGATATAAGAAATTTAGAAGCTTTAGGACATCATATGCAATTATCCAAAATATCATATCTAAAATCTAAAATATTTTCCATCTACAGATATCTTATTCTGGAATTACATACTTGTATTTCTCATTCACACCTTTATAAGGTTATACATGTATCTCTAAAAAGTATGTAACATTAACTTTTATGTTTTAAAATTTTTATTTAAATGTTATTAAAATGCAAGACTTTTTCATAGTAATTTTATCCTATCAATTCCTCTAGATCACTAGGCCCAAGAAAAAATTTCATGATTACCATATCTCTACAGAGTTTAAGAGAAAGAAGAAAATGAAAGTCAATTCAAAAGTTTGTTTCTTCAGAATATTGTTTTGGTAGGAAACACATGTTCTAGGACACATACATGTCAGCGGAAACCTGTAGGAATTGGCTATCTCCACATACCATTTGGGTACTAGGGACCAAGCTCATGTTACCAGGCTTGGAAACAAACATATCTAACCATTGAACCCCATTGCTGGACCTTGTTTCATTAGATGTTTTAGAGGGCCAGAAAAAAATCCTATTAATAGCTGAGATTATGAGTGAGTAATAAAATGTTTCTTTTTATATAAGTGATTGGGTAGCAGATATTTTAGGCTTTAGAAGCCTACAGTTGCTATTGCAACTGATCAGATCTAATGCTATGGAATGAAAGACAATTACAGACACCATTTGCATGCAACTTGTATCTAGGTATATTGTATATTGCCTATCCAGGTGGTGGCCCATGCCTTTAATCCCAGCAGGCAAAGGCAGAGGCAAGCAGATCTCTGAGGCCACCCTTATCTAAAGAGTGAGTTCTAGGACAGCCATGAACCCTGTCTTGAGAGAAAACAACAACAAACAAACAAACAAACAAACAAACTAATTGCTTCTGGTCCTAATAGATCATGCCTATAATCAGAGCACTAGGCAGATGCACAGAAAGAAAGATTGGGGAGTTCAAGGCCAGCTTTTTCTACAAAGTCAATTCTAGGCCAACCACACCTACACAGTAAGACTCTCTCTCAAAGTAAAATACAATTAAAACGTTTTTGTATAAATAGGCATCAGATTGTTGTTAAACTTTGAAACTAAAATCTGTCCTGCTACCAGGATATGCTAGGGTATTCGTGGCACAGAACTTGTGTAAGTGACCAACCAATGACTGGTCCAACTTGTGACCAATACAACAAGAGGGATGGACTTGATAATACTTAGATGGCCAGGAACTAGAAACTGGACAGCTTGAATACCAAGGACGGAACTAAACATGACTTTGGAAGAGAAAAATCAATGAAATGATTGCTAATGATATACTGCTATACTCATAGGTCAGTTTCTTGCCCAAATTGTCATCAGAGAGGCCATTATCCAGCAACTGATAGGAGCAGATGCAGATAGCCACAGTCAAACACTAGTCAGAGTCAAGGGGTGCCTGCAGAAGACAGGGAGAGGGGATTGTATGAGTCAGAGTTGCTGAGGACACCACAAGAACCCAGCTCAAAGAATCAACTAAGTAGGGCTCCTAGGCGCTCAAACAGAATGAACTAACACAATCAGGGAATCTTTATGGGTCTAAGGTCTTCTGCATATATGTTAAATTCTGTAAGTTTTCTTGTGGGACTCCCAGCAATGGGAATGGGGGATGGCTCTGCCTCTGTTGCCTGCTATTGGGACCCTTTTTCTCCTACTGGGTTGCATTGTCCAGCCTGGAGGGTTTGTTCTTAGTCTTATTGTGACTTGTTATGCTGAATTTGGTTAATACCCCGGAGGCCTACTTTTATTTCTTTTTCCATTCCCTTTCTTGGCTCTTTCTTTCTTTCTTTCTTTCTTTCTTTCTTTCTTTCTTTCTTTCTTTCTTCCTTCCTTCCTTCCTTCCTTCCTTCCTTTCTTTCTGAAAATAGAAAGAGAGGAGTAGGTCTGAGGGAGACAGGAGGTAGTGGTGAGAACTGAGAAGAGTGAAGTGATGTGAAACCTGCAATCAGAATGTAATGCATTAGAGAAGGAGGAAGAGAAGGAGGTGGAGGAGAAGAAGAAGAAGAAGAAGAAGAAGAAGAAGAAGAAGAAGAAGAAGAAGAAGAAGAAGAAGAANTGGGGTGAGGAAAGAGGTGACTAGGAGAGTATATGTTTAGGATGTAAAGTAAAATAATAGAAAAATAAAATTGGAATAGAACATTTTAAAAACAAAAGTGCTCTGAAAACTTAAAGAAGACTTAGGCAGTTATAACAGACTTATTTGGCTGGTATCATTGCAATGACAATCTTTGGGTTTAGTTCTAAGATTTTTGCTGGTATAACATACACTGTAATTAGCATGTAGGATAATAATAGCGATATTCTAGATTTATTTATGATGCCTTCTGACTTTAGAGGTGGTGGGATCTGGATTCTAGTAAAATCTTGATTCCTCTTTTCTACTTCGTTCTTACTCAGGCCCACCATATATTGTGGCTGATAGATTGTAAACAATTACTATGTTTTAGTGACTAACAGGCCAAACTTATAATGTGCATGATATCTCTCTAGATGTTTCTATTCTGACCTGCTGTTCTCCAGATCTGGGCAAGCTGGATATGTAAAACACATTCCTTTATTCAACTTAAGCTCTTCCAAGTATCCAGCTCCAGTGGCCAATAGCCATGTGAGAGGAGTTGTACTCCTTCCACCCTGGAGGACTTGAAGCAGTGAGTTGGTAGCTATATTGGTAACAAACCTCCCATTTCTGGTGGTAGTTTGAAGCTTTAAGTATAATCACTTCAGAGTTACTGAAGATCAGATATGCAGTCAAGACAGAGATGGAAACCTCTGACTTATATTCTCAAAAAAGATTGTCATTAAGTAACCAATTAACTTAATATTCCTCCAGGTGTCATATACATACAAGTAATATATATATATATATATATATATATATATATATATTGCAGCTATCAAAAGGGCTGTTTCTGGGACTCAGTTGGCAGTTGGAACAGGTGAATTTTCAAGATCAAATGTACATTTATTAGCTGAAGGGAGACATCATTTCCTCCAGACCTCATGGATCTTTTCCAAGAAGCTCACAAAATGGAAGTTGGGAGTTACTCAGAGGCAAGTTTCTCAGAGGCAAGTAAGTGAGTTACTATCAACAACCTCCACTTACCTCTACTTAGTTTCTGCCATAGGCAAGACACTACGAATGGTCCATACTTAATAGAAGTACTTGGGAGCAAGTACCAGGAGGTACATTTGTGAAAGTGTGTCTTGGAGGCTTCTCATTGCAACTGGGATAAAGTTTCACACAGATGCATGCTGAGATCTGAGAGGAGTCCCTCTCTATTGAACACTGAATTCATGATAGTTATTTCCTCTTTGGCTTTTAAGATTGTCTGAATGAAGCCACCAAGTATCTGCAGTTTGATTTCTGTATGCTCCTGATATTTGGACCAGTAATACAATTTGTGAGCTGTAAGTTATTTAGATTGGTCAGTTCTGGATGATGTTAATTGTGCCTACAGCTCTATTAACAATGTCCATAGGTAAACCCTGGCTGCCCTCTGTGATCTACAAGTTCACTCTGTCACATCAGACCAATTTATCAAAACAGCAGGTAGAACATCATGTTGGCAAGTCCAGAATTGAGCTCTTCCAGACAGTTCTACATCATAGAGGGTGGACTATTTCTTGATTCTGAATGGAGACTCATCTGGAGTAAGCTCATCAGTTTCCTTCCTTACCCCACTACCCACATCTAACCAGTTGTCAAGCTTAAACTATTTGAAGATCTGGGAAGACAGTAGAAACAATATAAATTTTAGAAACTGGCAGGGTCACATTAAATCCTCGGTCCATCAATTACTACTTTCCCATCTAAATATATGAAGAGGAAGGGAAATAGGAAAACTGTGGTTATTAATCTAAATTATGTATATTTACACTGATGAGAATTATTGGGATATTGTTGAAAGTGTATACAATAGAACTGACAATTTCTTTGCTCTTTTTTTTTCTGCTTCTCCATGTCTTGCTCCCTCTCCCCTTCCCTCCCTCCTCCTGATGCTTTCTTCCTTTCTCCTTCTCATTTTCCCTGCCTTCCTATTTGTGAAATGCAAAGAACAGAGAGAATTCTCTGATTAATATCCACCAAAGAAAAGCACCCTTATTCTCCAATACCACTGCCTATTTGGCTGCTGAGCATTCCAACTAGTTTTAGAACATTTGTGTACTGGGACATTTTGAAGAAAAAAAAAAGCAGTCATTATTAAGAACTGAATTTCTCATGATACACCAAGCACGGTGTAGCAAATGTTCCATGAATTATTCTGTGATATATTAGGAATGAAAATAGGAAGGGTAGATGCCAAAGGTTGTTTAATTCATAAAGATCAGCATGGTGGACAACTCTGGTGTGGTGTCAGTGATCCTTGCTATTCCTGCCCCAACTTTGTCATCCTCTCTTAAGTGTCAGGCAAAGCTTGGTAACTATCATATAACAAAGAGAATATGAGAAAAGGGATGGAACTTGCTTCTCAGTAGATGACAACAATTACAGCTACCTTCTGGGAAAGTTAGTGCCTCATGGGGAAGTTCTATGGAGAAGTTCCCCCACCACAAGTTGCCAAGGCCTACCTATATGCTTGCTCTGCAAAAGAACATGGAAGCAACCAAGTCAGTCTTGAAATTGCTTCAACCACATATGAGTCCTGGAACAGAGGTTGAACTCAACTTGGAAAGGCTAGTGATCCAAATGTATCCACTACAACAACCAACCCACAGAAATCATAAATTAATAAAATTTGCTTTAATATGCCAAAATTTATGTGATTTGTCATATAAGAATGGACAAAAAGAAACCCACAGGAAAAACAATGCACTAAAGACAAGTGATCTACCCAGCTTGAGCTGTAGCTTTGTGATAGATCATTTGGCAGGCATACATGAAAACTTAGGTCCAATCTATATTTATCTATATCTATATCTATATCTATCAACATAAATATATATGTATATGTGCATACATGTGTGTACATAATATACACACATTTACATGTATATGCATGTTCATATATATACATCTATATCATATATGTATGATAGATGTGTGTGTATATATATATATATATATATATATATATATATATATATATATATATATATATATATATATTGTGTGTGTGTGTGTGTGTGTGTGTGTGTGTGTGTGTGTGTGTGTGTGTATGTGTAATTAATCTGTCCTACCTACCACTCATCCTTGTTTCTGATATCCTCAGTTACTACATGCCTCAAATACCTTGCTGGATAGCTAGAACTCAGGGGTAAGAGGATCAATAGGCAGAATCTGGCAACTCAACAGTCATTGAGGAAGACAAAGGGTGAAGGATAAGGAGCTAGCACCCAAATGAGCAGGTGGTCAATCAAACCATGAACTCAGCATAACTCCATCTCCAAGGTATAAGGAATGAGAAGGTTGGGAATGTTGTAGATGTCATCGTAACTATGAGTTCCATCACTCCTTGCCTGTCTAGGTTTGCCTGGCCCAGTCTCACTGGAAAGCAAGTGTGAATAAAAATAAGAATTATATAAGATCCTTGTATTTTGAGAGAAAGCCTGCAGATTTTTCTTACCCAACTCTAGTGTTTATCTGCAGCCTATGCCTGGGTCCTGGTGTAGCGGCCATGACTGTTCTACTCCTAAGTATGGACAATTGAAAACTGGAGAAACACATGCAGGGAAACAGATCACTGAGGGAGGAAAGCTGTCTGTGAAGCTGATCATTTAGAGTGTTCTCATCCCCATCTGTCCCTGCTATTTAGTCGAAGTTGGCCTGTCAAGTGACCCAGTGGGGCTGTCACTCCCATGGGCAGCAGCTTATTCCATTAGCTAATGAGAGTGCCACAGGGAGATAAACACAGCTCAGGCAGTCTCTCCCCTGGGTGCTTGGCCTTTCCTGCCCAGGTTGCTGCAGACTGGCAGCTGGGTAGAGGGGGAAGGACCAAAGGAAAGGCAGAAAACACCTAAACAGCGTGGCCTGGTTTCTCCCTGTGATGAGGACCCTGTGATGCTATGCCTTTGTCATTTGGCAAACAGAATTTGATGCTGTTTGAATTTGCAAACTAATGATAAGAAATAATTGCTAAATAGCTCAATAACTGACAGGAAATTGCCTTGTTTCTCTATAACAATGCAGCAAAACGATTCAATTAGGAGTACTGTAGATTAAAAAAAATGTTTGTTTACATGATTTATTTCCTATGATAATAGATGAAGAGATAGAAGGGGTGGGGAGGAGAGAAGCCTGAAAGGGTTTAAAAGCCCCACCCCTGTTGTTTCCAGAGGGAGGTCTAAGAATGCAAGAAGGGCAGACAAGCAGAAGCTGTTGGTTTTCTTTGAGATGTTGAAGAGAAAAAAATGACTTACAATGGTTGTCATGGTATGGCCTCTCCCTGGACTCTGAGCTCTGTGGTGGAAAGAAGAGAAGCTGAGCAGGAACCTAGGAGAGAATTCCCTGATAGTTCTTGAATACACACAAATACACACACACACATACACACACACACACACACACATACATACACACTCACACACACAAACACATGCACACACACATACAGAACACATACACACAAAACATACACACACACACACACACACACACAACCCACATAAACCATACACACACACACATACATACACACTCACACACACAAACACATGCACACACACATACAGAACACACGCGCGCACACACACACACACACACACACACACACACACACACACACACTCAGACATGTGTGCACGCACACACTGCTAGTACTCATTAGGAGCTTCAGACAGGTGGCCAGGGCTCCTATATAGAACCTCCTGATTCCAGGGAATCTTCAGATCTGGTAGGAATCACACTTTGACATTTTTTTTTTTTCTGACTGTATACTGCCTTCTCCCAGGTACAGGGTACTTTCTCCCTCCCCCTTCAAAAACAAACAAACAAACAAACAAACAAACACTTGGCTTGCCTCTGGCTTTCCTGTCTCAGGAACCTAGAGTTAAGAGAACACTTTACTAATTTTCTTTTTTAAGAGAACCTTCCCAAGTAGACAACTAGCTTTTAAAACTGAAATTTATTTTAACGCCATGGGCATGTGCCTGCTGTATAGAATTACTGATAGAGGCTGGTGGGAAGCTGAGTGCTTGAACCCTACCCTACGTGTCTCTCCTGTAAGCTCACCTTGAGGCACCAGTTTCATGGCTCCACAAGAACAAAGAGCAATGCTGAACTATCAGCCAGGAGAAATGAGAGACTTCCAGAGCTCATTGCAAAGGCCATGGTTGAGTTTGTTTGAATCTTTGAACCTGAATCTCTTTCATGGTATATATGCAAAAAAATGAATACCACTCTGTCTTTGGGCAAAGTTATTAATGTAGATCACAATTCTACCTAATGACTCCTGAGAAGCTAAATACATTGGCACAACAACGGCATAGATTAGCTATTTATGGCAATTATCCTATGGTATTAGTTACATTTCTATTGCTGTAATACAACCCTAAGATCAAGGCAGCTTATAGAAGACAGAGTTGATTGGAGCTTATGGTTCCAGAGGGTTAGAATCCATGATGTTGGAGCAAAGGCCCATTGGCTGAAGCAGCAGCTAAGAGCTCACATCTTTACACAAGAAGCAGAGAGAATGAGCTGGGAATGTCTCACCTCCTTAAACTCTCAAGCTCACCACCAGAGACATACTTCCTCCAACAGGGCCACACATTCTAAGACTCTCCAAACACCACCACAAGTGGGGAATCAAATAGACTATGGAGGGCAAATTATTCAACCGCCTGCCCACCTTGTCCTTTAGTTCTACTAATGCTGCACAGAAAAGCCCCCTTGTCTTCCTTTATGTGAGAGTGTCTCTCCCCCCAGAAGGACCAGACCTTTAAGGAAATACAGTGATACAGTTTAATACTGTAGCCAGTGTGATCCAATACATCCACTGCCCTTCTTGATAGCAAACCCAGAGAAGCAGCATGCGGTGTGGTATTCTGCTCCCTTTTACTTACAAACACGAGTGAGCACTGTAATGCCTTGTTTCCTATGAAAGGGGTTTTTAAAGCAGAATGTTCCAGACTCTTCTCTGCTCATTTGAGTACAACCCCATCCCATCTCCCTGCCCGTTCCATCTTCCCACTGCCCCTCATGCTGCCTCCACGACCCAATATCACACCAGAGAGGCTAAAACTGTGGGAGAAGAAGCTTGGCTCATTCTTCCTGCTTTGGAACCCAATTACAGCTGGCTGCTGCAAAATTAACATTCACAGGCATGGAATTATGCTATAGATGCTTTATAGAAATCACTCAGTCAAACAGAGTGAAATCTTTTTTATATGGTAATCATTTCCCACCATCAAATTTCATAGAAAAGAACAGTTTGATCGAACCACCTAGTTAAACTGTGTATGAAATTAGTCATTCTCACCATAAACAGTGTTCCACTGCCTTCCCAGACAAAAGCTAAGGGTGTCAAGGTAGTAATTGGTTAGGAAATGACAGGTCCTAATTTTGTCTGAATTGGATCTCAGTTCCTTTCTCCATCAATCTGAAAATTCTAGAGTCCAGTGAACCCCACCCCACCCCACCCCCCATGGAAGTCCTATAGAACAGAGAAAGCTCAGGTTTTAAAATCCTCATCATATTAATTAGCAATGGAATTGCAGGTAGATAGTAGCTCTTTCTGGGCTTCTGAGATTAGGAATCAGACTTGATATCTCTTTGGTGGAATCAGTTTCTGATTTTGTTTCCTGCAAAGAGGGGCTTCATGGGAGTCCTTGAGTGGGCCTATTCCTTTAAGCCAAAGAAAATCGTGGAATGGAGAAGAAAAGAGGGGATGGAATCAGCCTCCTCATAATGAGCAGTGTTGTGTGTTCCTCCAGGCAAAATCATTGTCCCAAAGATGAGTGACCTCTAACGTGTTATTAAACAGACCAGAGGCAGTTCCTATGTTTGTTATCAGCATCCTGTTCTCCTCAGTGCCACTCCTTCTATTATAACTGGAAGACCCCCATGTCCCTCTCCTGCTAAGTCCAAGGCATACCTCTCTGTCCCACTGGAATATTATAAAACCACACGTGCTTTGCTGGGGATCAAAGGCGGTTCCTGGAGAGGGTCTCAGGTATGCTCAGGCAGGCACAGTAGCCTGCAGCACTAAGATGTTAAGAAATTAGGCATAATAGCTTCTGGCTGTGAGCTCTCCTCATTTTCCTCATAGCAATGCTCTTAGCATCTTATATATTCTGGTCACATGGTCTTAAGTGAGACTCCTGGTGCAAACGTAGTACCAGACTTACTTTTCTTGGTATGGCGTTTAACAGTTTACAAGTCAGTTTCATATACATACCCCATTAAAATTGTAGAACCACCCCATGAGGTAGATAGTTGTCATTATTTCCTATTGTTGGGTAAGAAAATAAAGGTCCAAGGAGATGAAATGGGTTTGTTGAAATTCTCAGCCAGCAAATAAAAGCATCAACAGGAGTACTGAGAAAGTCAGAATGACAAAAATCCTAATAGCAATAAGTTAGAGTACGAGAGTCATGGGAACTGGATGGGTTCTTTTCTCTCACTTGTGGAGGTCATGGCTGGATTTCTGAACCTGTCATTCTCTCCCACAAGCAAGCCCTAATGAATAAGGTGGTCTTAGACTATAGGAAGACAGAAGCCACATTTTCCCCTCCCCCATTCTTCACCTCTGTATCCTCTATGATCTCTCATGATCACATATCATAGGGCAAGAACAACCATGAGAATAATTTACAGTGGTGGAGGTAGGAACTAGCCTCTGCTAGTTGATAGGATATTCTAAAAAATATTGTAGCCATAGTTTTCAACTCATTTATTATATTCTCTCCTTATAGCTGCACAGACACAGGTCTCTTAAATAGTCAGGCACACCCACATAGTGCAAGAGAGAGCTCTACAATTCATGGCCAGGTTGTTGAAGTATTTCAAGTCAGTGGGAAAAGCTTTGAATCCATCAAAGATGGAAGTTCTTGGCCAAGCCTATTATGAGCCAATTGATGATGGGTGGTTCATCTTCAGTCTAGTCTTCTATAATGGGAGTTTAACGCTGCTCATAATCTTCTAGCATGGTTGACCTGATCAAATGAAACACAAGGTGGGCAGTTTCTGCCTCACAGAGCTGTGAGCATTACACTGGGTGAAGGCTGTAAGAGCTCTTGCAGTGGCTGCCATTATTCTGCTGTTCAGTGAATCCTGACTCTCAATCCCTTTCCTTTAGGCTATAAGCTTCTTAAGGGATTTTCACCTTTAGAGTCATGGAGTAACAAACACATAGCAAGAAACCCTCAGCAAAGAGACAGAAATTATTTGCTTTAAGGGCACTTGATAGCAGAATCCACTACTTTGTCCCTCCCTATACTCAGACCAAACCAGTGTTGCTATCACAGATAAAATAGATGGCAGCTAATGAATACTTATGAATAAGCCAAAGGGTTTGTCTCTAACTGAACATAGATCTGAGAGAAAGGAAGAGACAGAAACAGAGAGAGACAGAGAGAGACAGAGACTGAGAGAGAATATAAGAAATGGTTGTCTGACTATCTAAATAATTTCTCATAATCTCTCTAAAGAAAACATTAAATACATTATCCGTGGTTTCCTTTGTGCTATAGTAAGAGAGCTTTGTTCCCCACAAACTGGTTTAGAAGCTCGTGATTTGCACAGGGGAAAAGGGTACAGAGCTGCATAGACTGCACATCATTTTCTCTTTGTTTATTTTTACAGCCATATGATCTTGGTTACATTATCGTATTCTGGAGCTCAGAATCCTCACTGGTAGGATAAAGAACAACTTTACCACCAGGAGCCATACTTCTAAAGTTCTCAGATTTAGCATTCCTCAAACATAATTCTACAGTGAATAAGTTTCCCATACAATGTCATCTTCAAGGGATGCAAATGCGAAAGAAATGGGGAAGATGCGGGCAAAATTTGCAGTACTCACGACAGAGTGGCTATATCCCAAGTCTAGGTCAAAAGCCACAAGGTTTCTCTGCATAAGTAAGTTCAAAGTTCCCTTGACAGCACTGACCTGCCTAGCATACCGAGAACCAAATTCAGTGAGCTCTTCGCATTGAGCTGCCTCTCGCCTTCTAAAATGTTCAACTGTTCAGCCATTGACTCTGGAGATTTCATCCCTGTTGGAAGAAGCACCTGCAAGTCTTGTGTCTTCCCTTTTTGGCAAAGAATGTCCAAGTCTGGCAATGTTGTGGGGGTCCCGTCAAGCTTCCTGGCAACAGTAAAATGATCAACAGGAGAGACAAAGATGAAACTCAGTTCTGTCCAACTTAATTAGGCAGCATTGGCTCAATCTTCTGGAGACTCATGCAAATGGGTAAATTTTTTTACCGATTTAAACACAGTAAAACTTTGGAAAAACAGTTTCTTCATGACAATTATCACGACAAAGCTTTAGGTATGACTACATCAAAACTCCCTTGTAAAACTACATTTCTTTGGCAAAGCACCTATGACCTTTTCCACAAGAATGGGTTCTACTGATTGTGAACAGTGATCAGAATATGGACCTAGGAAGGAAGGGTTTATAAAAAGCATAAGGATAGAATCTATTTACTGAGAAGCAGTACAAAGAAGTCTGGGCCAGGGAGGAAGGGTTTGAAATAAGCTTAATAACAAACTGTTTGCCAAGTACATGAGGCCTGTTTCATAAGGATGGGTTCTATAGACTGAGATACAATGCTCAGGATTCTGGGGGAGTTTGGGCGATGGCTAGCTCCTTAGACTAGCAAAGGATCACCAGGTATCAAAGGACATCCACTCTAGCTTTCCAGGTAAACAGGTGTCAGTTTCTTCCATTGAAGAAAAAATCCGAGTGTTATCCATTCTGGTTTCTCTAGTGCTTATCTGTGAGCACATGAACCTCCTGTTCTACACAATGTGGTTCCTAGGTAGTGCAGATTTCCTGGATCTGCCACGGTGGATGCTGTTTTCTGAACGTGTAAAGAGTATGGCATAGCCAGCTTTCTCAGGGTGCTTTTGGGAGAACTGTCATACAAAATCACATACCATGTCTGTCCCCTCAGGTGAGAATGATAGAAAAGTAGAGGTGAAATCAGAAGTTGAGAGTCAAAGGTCTGGCAGAAACCAGAGAGGGAAAGATAGAAATACTGAAAAGGTTTTGCACAGGAGTCGTTGCCACAGACTCTTTTTATTGTCTTTCTCCAGGAATCATGATATTCATATCCATGCAACTTTGGAATTTGTACACATGTTTTCTGGCTTCTACTCCAAAGGGGGAAAAGCTGAAGTCAACTTGCAGGGTCATTGTGTTGAGTGGTGGGAACACCTAAAGACATAATTAAGAGGTAGAGCACCTGCTTCCCAGGCTTGAAGTCCTAGCACAGAAGAATGCTAAATGTGAAGATTGGGTTTGTGGTAGAGTCAGGGACAGCTGTGCCCATGACAGTCCTCTCTCCAGCTGGGTCGGGGAGGGAAGACGATGGCAAGTGTTCTATCTATATGCACCTCCCTTGCACTGAACAGCAGCCAATGCCTGCTGCTATTGATTCTGCAGTGCCTTGTTCTTTTGTGCCTATGGATTTTATTTGTATACAAGACAGAAGATCAAGACCGAAACCCTGCAAAGTAAAATACTTATTCACTGGGGCCCAGACTATGAAGCCTTGAGCATGAGGTAGATAATATGAGATTTCGCCATGACTTTCTTAATCAGGACAGGAGAGCTGACCTTCCTTCTGGGTGGAAACATTAGAGAGAGAACACTAGAGAAGGAAAATAAGTTCCCACTACTTTTAGACCTTTGTGCTTAGCATAAAATCAAATTCCAAAATGGTTCCTAATACAATGTTTGAAGTTTCAGAGGGGTGTATGAAAGTTATTAAGGTACAGACCACTGGGGTTGCCCTAATAAGAATTATCAGTCCAACTTCTTCCCTGTATCACTGGCCCTAAAACATGCCCTTTCCCCTATGAATAGTTTCTTAATTCTAAATGTCCTTAAATGGAACTTGTTGCCTCTTTCCTATTAGATCACTTTCATGTGACAGAGTTCCTGGGATCTACATACTGATTATTTTTCTTTCTGTCATAGCTGTTGACCCTGACCCAAAATAACTCAGTGATAACACCCTATGACTTCCATATTAGATTTGGTCCCAGAACCAATGTACAATCTTAAGAGAGATTAAACTTTTAGATCTATTATGGAAAGGAACTTTTGGCCATGTAGGAGACATGAACTACAATAATCTTAACAGTGTTAACCATAAAAGCAAATGTCACCCAGAGGAAAATGAATAAATAAATCACATGGCATTCATTCAATGGCATGCTCTATACCAGTAACACATAATCACACAAATAGTGCAGATGTATGTCCCAATCTAATATTAACAGAAAAAAAAATAAATCTTAAGACTTACATACAGTGGTGCCATTACAAAACATTGGTTTTGGAGGAAAGGTATGCATAGCATAAAAAGAAAAGAAAAAGCAACACTGAAAATGATTCAGTTGGAGGTAACCAAATCTTGGTACTGAACGCTTCCTTTGGTGATGATGGCCGGTTGAGATTATGTCTCCCCAGTTGTGGAAACTACATTAGGATTGTTTTTTAGATATTTTATGAAGCTTTCACTGAACTAGGTTTCTATACCACCCTTCAAATGCCTCTTAATTCTAGTTGTCTCTCTTCACATACACTTTGTAGGTCTCACCCCCTTTCCTCACAGTGTAGCCTTGTTTTTGGTATTGTCAATAAAGCAGCAGTTAACATGGTGGAGCAACTATCCTTGAATGAAGTATCGTTTTGGATGTCCAAGGGTGGTAGAGCTGAATCTTGAAGTAGATGAGTTTCTATGTTTCTAAGGAATTGCCACACTGATTTCCATAATAGCTGTATGAGTATATACTCCCACCAGCAATGGATGAGTGTTCCCCTTATTATACATATCCTTGCTAACACAAGCTGTCACTTGTGCTATTGAAAAAAGCCATTCTGATAGATATAAGATGGAATCTCAAATTAGTTTCAAACTGCATTTCCTTAATAGCTAATAATGTTGAACACTTCTATAAATATTTTGCAGTCACTTCAGTTTCCTTTATTATGATTTCCCTGTTTAGATCTTCTGTTGTTTTTTTTTTTTAACTTTATTATTTGGTTTTCTGGTATCTAGTTTTTAAAGTTCTTTATATAGTTAGTATATTAGTTCTTTATTGCATGTAGAGTTGGCAAAAATCTTTTCACTTTCTGTAGACTGCTGCTTTGTATGAACGGTAGCATTCTGCCTTTAGAAAAGCTTTTTAGTTCCATGAGGTCCCATTTGTTAATTGATGATCTTAGTGCTATTGGCACCCTTTTAAAAATGTCTTCTCCTGTGCCAATGAGTTCAAGGTTATTCCCTACTTTGCTTTCTAACCAGATTCAATACATCTGGATTTACATTAATGTCTTTGATCCATATGAAGTTGAGTTTTATGCATGGCAGTTAAGTATGGATCTATTTGGATTCTTCTATATGGAGCCATGCACTGGACTGGATGATGATGTCTATTTTCCAGTGTGTATTTCTAGCCACTTTATAAAACAAAAACAAAACAACTGTTATTCCCAGATCACAGGATCCCCATAGACCACCAGAGGCCACTAGAAATCCAACTTGTATGCACAAACAAAGCATCTTATTCAAGCTTGAGTTCTGCCCCTCCAATCTTTCCAACCCAGTGGATGATATGGAAGTGCTGAGCTGGTTCAAGCCTTGCCTTTTGATGATAGTTGTAGCAGGGTAAGGGACTTTCCAACTTGGCAGTTATATGATTGGCTAACATTTGCTTGGCATATTTCTATTGACTAGTAATGATTTCAGCTTGGTATGAACAATTGCTGTTAGCTTAATTAATCTATTTTAAGATATTATATACTTTCCCCTTAAGAACTGTTTGGGTGTTGCTAGGGGTGGAATGTCTATTTGTTTAGGAGAATTGTGGTTGTTGCCAGGTTGACATGGTTCCTGGAACAAGTTGGAGTTTTTCCAGTAGCTGGGTTCGTTCTAAGGGCAAGTTAATCATAAAATGAAGTCTGAAAGTAAAATGGTGTGTGTAATGTTAAGCTGGGCTCTTTATAACAACGGCAACAGCAACCACAACCACCACAACAGCAAAAACAGGTGTCCATAGGTCTGTGGATTTATTTCTACTTCTTCAATTCTATTCCATGATCTATGTGTCTATTTTTATGGCAATGTCACATTGTTTTTGTTACTATACTTTGTAGTTAACTTGAAATCAAGAATGGTGATACCTCCTGCAGTTCTATTGCTCAGAATTGTTTTAGCTATCCTGGGCTTTTTTTGTGTTTGGATATAAAACTGAGTATTGGCTGTAAAAATATCTGTGAAGGCATGTATCGGAATTGTGATAGATATTGCCTTGAATCTATAGACTGTTTTGGTAGGATGGCTACATTTTACTGTGTGAATCTTGCCAATGAATGATCGGGGGAATCTTTCCATTTTCTGATAACTTCTTTCACTTTTTTTGTTCAAGATTTTGACTTTTTATTACACAAATATTTTCCTTGCTTAGTTAGACTCACATTGGCAGATTTTATATTATTTGAGGCTGTTGTGAAAGGTATTGTTTTTCAGGTTTTTTAAAAAAGTCCATTTGTATGTGGGAGGGCTACTGATTTTTGTGAAATAGTTTTGTATCTAGCTACTTTGCAGAATGTGTTTATTAGTTGTAAGAGATCCTCAGTGGTACTTGATCTCTTTCTTCTGTCTTACTACTCTAGCTAGGACTTCAAGAACTATAATGAGTTGGTATAAAGAGAGTAGACAACCTTGGCTTGTTTCCAATTTTAGTGGAGTTGCTTTGAGTTTCTCTGCATTTAATTTGGTTATATCAGTAAGCTGCCTATATTGTGGTGAGGTATGTCCCTTGAATCCCTAATCTGTCCAGGAATGTTATCATGATAGGGTTTTGGATTTTATCAAAGGCCTTTCTCCATCTAATGAGGTCACCATGTGTTTTTTGTTTTCAGTTTGTTTAAACTGTGTATTTCATTTACTGACTTATGTATGTTGAACCATCCCCACATCTTTGAGAAGAAACCTTCTGTTCTTGGATTCAGTTTGTAAGTTTTTATTGAATATGTTTACATCTATGTTCACAAGATAAATTTGTCTGTAATTACTTTTTTAAATTGGGTCCTTATATGGTTTGTGTGTCAGTGTAACGTAGCCTCATAGAATAAATTAGGCAAAGTTCCTTCTGTTCCTATTTTGTGGAAATTTTGAAGTAGTAGTAAAATTACCTCTTCTTTAAATATCTGGTCACCATCCTTCTGGTGCATACCTGCAACCAATGGTCAGCTCCTCACTCCCAGTTCACAACTCTGCCTGCATCACAGATGGCCTGTTTCCACCTGGGGTTCCCAGGTGAGACACCTGAGCTCTAATCACTTACCTTCTCTGACCCCAGTAAGTCCAGCAGCTGTGAAATCTGCTCCATCCTTTCAGAGCTCCATCTTCCTTCCAGTCCATTCCTCTACCTAAAATCCACTCTCCAGTGCACAGGTCTGCCTACCTTTTGGTAGGCCTGCTGCTATCCAAGACAACTAGTAGCAGAGACTTTGTTACTCCCAAGGATTGCCAGGCCAGCTGACACCAGAGACAACCAGATGGCTAATGGAAAGTGCAAGAACACAGTCAATAGAAACCAGTGGAATATGGCAAAAGCAGAACCAAGCCCTGGATATTCTAATACACCTGAAAAGCAAAACTATACCCTTAAATCTCATCTTATGAAGATAATAGAAGCCTTTAAAGGGGATATAAATAAATTCCTTAAAGAAATACAGGAAAATACAATCTAACAGGTGAAAGAAATGAATAAACTGTTCAAGACTTGAAAATGGAAATGGAAGTGATAAAGAAAACAAAATCCAAGGCAATCCTGGAGATGGGAAACCTAGGAAAGAGAATAGGAACTACAGATACAACCATCACCAACAGAATACAAGAGAAAGAAGAGATCATTGTAAATGTACAATATACAATAGAAGAAATTGATACATCAGTCAAAAAACACAAAATCTAAAAAGATTCTAGCTCAAAACATCTAGGAAATTTGGGACACTATAAAAAGACCAAACCTAAGAATAATAGGAATAGAAGAAGGTGAGGATTCCCAGTTTAAAGACCCAGAAAATATCTTCAACAATATAGTAGAAGAAAACACCCTTAAACTAAAGAGAGATGGCTATAAATGCACAAGAAGTTTACTAACACTAAATAGACTAGACCAGAAATGATAATCCTCCCCCCACAAAGTAATCAAAACATTAAACATACAGAACAAAGAAAGAATATTAAAAGCCACAAGGGCAGAAAGTTAAGTAACAAAAAAGGCAGACCTATGAGTTACACCTGACTTCTCAACAAAGACTCTAAAAGCCAGAAGATCCTGGACAGATGTCTGACAGACCCTAAGAGATCACAAATGTCAGTCCAAACTATTATGCCCAGCAAAATTTCAATTACCATAGATGAAAAAGCAAGATATTCCATGACAAAACCAAATTTTAAAAAAATGTCTTTCTACTAATCCAGCCCTACATAGGATACAAGAAGGAAAACTCCAACACAAGGAGTTCAACTACATCTAAGAAAACACATTTCATAAGAAAACCAAAAGAACAGAATCACATATGATATGATAACAAAATCAAAATAACAGGAACTAACAATGATTGGTCATTATTATCTCCCAACATCAATTGACTCAATTTACCAATATAAAGACAAAGGCTAACAGAGTGGATACAGACATATGCTCCATCATTTTGCTGCATACAAGAAACACACTTCAGCAACAAAGATAGACACTACCTCAGAGCAAAAGGCTAGAAAAGGGTTTTCCAAGTAAATGGACCATAGAAATAAGATGTAGAAGCCATTATAATATCTAATAAAATATACTTTCAACTAAAAGTAATCAAAAGGTATGGGGAAAGACACTTCAAATAATTCAAAGGAAAAACCCACCAAGATGATGTCTCAATTTTGAACATCTATTCCCCAAATAAAATGGCATCCATGTTCATAAAGAAAAACATTACTGAAGCTCAAATCTTACACTGAACCCCACACAATATTAATGGGGGACTTCAACATTTCACTCTCACCAATGGACAGTTCCTTGAAACTGAAACTAAACAGAAAAATAATGAAAATAAGAGATGTTATGAACGAAATGAATCTAACAGACATCTGCAGAACTTTTTACTCCCCAAACAACAACAAAAAATACTTTCTTCTCAGAACCCACTCCAAAATTGTCCATATAATAGGGCACAAAGCAAGCCCCAACAGATACAAGAAGATTGAAATATCTCCTTGCATCTTATCAGGTCACTGTGGATTAAAACTGGAGTTCAACAACAACAGAAACAAAAGAAAGCCCACATACTCATGGAAACTGAACAACTCACTAATCAGTGATCACTTGATCAGGAAAGAAAGAAAAAAATTAAAGACTTTCCAGAATTCAATGAAAATAAAGGTACAACATACCCAAACATTTGGGACACAATGAAAGCAGTGCTAAAAGGAAAGTGTAGACTTAGATTTTTAAAAACCTACTTATAATAAGGGTTCTCAAACACTTTGAAACCCTTTTCCCCTTTAAGCCCACCATCCAAAGGTAGAGTAGAAAAGATGGTAAATAGGACAAGGGGATGTGGTCCTGTTTAAAAGTAGTTCCTTGGGGCTATTCAAATCTCTTGTCAGCATACCATCAGACTAGTTCAGTAGTAGCAAACAAAATCATCAGCAGTGGCATGATCTAGCAGAAACAGCCAGTCTTCTGCTGTTGGCACAAGTCAACAGGAGTGACCAGGACCAACAGAGGTGCTGGGAGAAGTTCTCTACCATACCTCTTTAAGTGTAGACCAGTGATGATGATGATGATGATGTGAGACCAATGAAGCATTGCAAGGCTAGCTATGCAAGCTAGAGGTCACTGTCCGTTGAGTTCTATTTATACTCTCTCCAAATATCATAGGTTCTCCCATGAGTCTTACCTCAGCAAAAGACCATGTGAATCTGACTTAGCAAAACATAATGTGAATCTGTATCACCTGACATATCCAGAAACTACATTTCAGGAAGATTTGTATCTCTTAATGCCTTCATAACTCAGGTGACAGAAGATGCTGACAAGAATGTGGAGAAAGAGGAACACTCCTCCATTGCTGGTAGGATTGCAAGCTGGTCCAACCACTCTGGAAATCAGTCTGGTGATACCTCAGAAAATTGGGTATAGTGCTACCTGAGGACCTAGCTATACTACTCCTGGGCACATACCCAGAAGATGCTCCAACATATAATAAGGACACATGTTCCACAATGTTCATTACAATCCTATTTATAATAGCTAGAAGCTGGAAGCAACCCAGATGTCCCTCAACAGAGGAATGGATGCAGAAAATGTGGTATATTTACACAATGGAGTACTACTCATCCATTAAAAACAACTTCATGAAATTCTTAGGCTAATGGGTGGAACTTGAGAATATCATCCTGAGTAAGGTGACTCAATCACAAAGGAACATAGTATGTACTCACCAATAAGTGGATATTAGTCCAAAAGTTCAGAATACTCAATATTCAATTCACAGACCATATGAAGCCAAAGAAGAAGGAAGACCAAAATGTGAATGCTTCAGAGCTTTTTAGAAGGGTGAATAAAATACTCACAGAAGGAAATATGGAGACAAAGTGTGGAGTAGAGACTGAAGTAAAGGCCATCCAAAGACTGCCTGACCTAGGAATCCATCCCATATACAGCCACCAAACCCAGACATTATTGTGAATGCCATGAAGTGTTTGCTGATAGAAACCTGATATGGCTTTCTCCTGAGAGGCTTTGCCAGAGTCTGATAAACACAGGAGGAACCTCGCAGCCAACCACTGGACTGAGCTCAGGGGTCCCCGATGGAGGAGATAGAGAAGGGACTGAAGGAGCTGAGGGGGTGCCGCCCAATGGAGGGAACAGCAGTGTCAACAGGACAGACGCCCTGGAGCTCCCAGGGACTGGACCACTAACCAAAGAATACACATGGAGTAATCCAAGGCACTGGCCACATATGTGGCAGAAGGTGGCCTTGTTGGACATCAGTGGAAGGAGAAGCCCTCAGACCTAAGAGTGTTTAATGCCTCAGAGTAGGGGAATGCCAGGATAGGAGGATGGGAGTGGGTAGATGGGAAAGCATCCTCATAGAGGCAGGGAGAGAGGGGATGAGATGGGGGTATCCAAAGGGGAGACCAGGGAAGGGGAAAATATTTGAAATGTAGTTAAAGAAAATACCCAAAAGAGAGTGGGGAAAAAAAAGAAAGAAAAAAGAAATTGGAAATACTAGCAACTTAACAGTATACCTGAAAACTCTAGAACAAACAGAGCAAAAAGCAAAACACACCCCAAAGGAGTAGGTAGTAGGCAGTAGTCAAACTCATGTCTGAAATCAATGAGAAGCAAAGAGAACAGTACAAAGAATCAACAAAACCAAGAGCTTGTTCTTTGGGAAAATTGAAAAGATAGACAAAGTTATAGCCAAACTAACTAAAAGGCTTGGAGACTGTATCCAAATAAACAAAATAAAAAGATGAAAAGGGAGACATAACAACAGAATATGAGGAAATTTTTTAAAAAGCCTATATTCAACAAAACTGGAAAATCTAAATGAAATGAATGACTTTTACTAAAAGTAAACCAAATGGATAATTTTTACCAGTTATATCAAGATCAAATAAACTAAACAGTTTCATACCCCTAAGGAAATAGAAGCAGTCATTAAAAGTTGTCCCCCCACCACCTCGGGGGCGGGGAGGGGGGTGCCCAGGGCTAGATGGTTTTAGGGAAGAATTCTACCAGACATATGTTCTGTTTTTATCTCTCAGAAGCCTAAATGTTTCTTAAGAGAGACAGAAAGGGAACAGATGTGGATGAGAGAGGAAGAGGAGAGGAACAGGGAGAAACAATGAAGGAAAACTGTAATCAGGATAGATGGTATGAGAAAAGAATGCATTTTCTGTAAAAGGAAATTTTCGCAAAATAATAAAAGGGAAAATACTTAGAAGGATAATTTTTTTTCTTGTAGAGAAATGGGATGAAGTTATCACACAGTTCAACTTAGATATATGTTTGGGTAGTGTGTTTGTAAATGTATGCATGGTATAAAAAACATAACTAAATACAAACTATGTCCAACTCAATACTGAGAGCATGCCCAACTCAAAACTGCGACCAGAGATGGGTTTTGTTTGATTAAAGTATCTGTTTTACTTAGTTAGGTACCACTATGAACACCACACTTGGCAGAAACAGTTTGTGGTCAGATCTACTTCATGGTTTCAGAGAACTGCAGTCCACACTAGTAATAGGGGGACATGGTAGAGGCTGCCCATATCATGGTAAACTAAGAAATGGAGAATGATAATAGAACTTTCCAACACTCATCCTTGGGGACCTAGTGACCTACTTTCAACAACTCTGCCATACTTTTAAAAGGTTCTACAGTGACCTAGAATAATATATCAACTAGTGCAGTACAGGCACTCAAAAGATAAGCATGTGGGGACCATTTTAGATTCAAATCAGAATAGCACCTGAGGAAAATCTCTCAAATCATCCCTAAGAAAGTGACAAAGCTGGCTGCATTTGGCATCTTCTTTTCTACCCCTAACTGATAGGACAGTGCAGCCCGACATTATCACCAGTAATGTGCAAAAGTCAAGGGTAGCCCCTTGTACTAATGTCCTATTGCTGCTGTCAGAAATTGTCACAAATTCAGTCGCTTAAAAACGACACAAACGCATCGTGTGTTTCTGTAAGACAGAGGTCTAATTCATATTCCTCAAGGTGTTATCAGTGCTGTGTGTCTTTCTAGATTCTCTAGAAGCCAATCTGTCTTTCCAGACTCAAGAGTGCCTCTCACTCTTTCATGCCCTTCCCTCACCTTTATGCCACTAGTGGTAACTCAAGTCCCCCTCACATTACATCATGAGGTACTACCTTTGTCTTCCTGTTCATCTCTAAAGGTGCCTGCGATTACACCTATAATCTAACCAAAAATTACCTGCAAGGTCCCTTTTGCCATGCAAGCTAACATTGAAGAAAATTACATGTGGCTCTCTTTGTGGAGCCATCATTCTGGCTGCCACACCCCAGTGAGGACCCATCCAATTAGCTCAATTTTGCTAACTTCCTCTGTCTTCAACCTTGCGGGCAGTTGCTTTGGAAGCAGCTGCTTTGAGGATACCAAACTGGGAGAAAGGAAGGAGAATTAATAGACTGAGAAAGCAGGAGCAGGATACATTAAGGGCTTGACTCCATCTCAGAAATCACCAGCCCCCGAGTGAAGTCAGGCTGAATCAGTTTCTAACTCATTTCATTGAGCAGGGTATTGGAAGTCTGGGCCACAGTAGCTGAGTGCGCTGAGGCATGTAGACTTGCTTTGGAGACAGGGAACCCTGACAATGTGGATTTAAAAGGAAAGTCGAGAAATTCAAACTCTTTTATAGAGATGTAATATTGGAGCTGGCAAGCCATGTGTTGGAGACTGGATCAATGTGTAGAATCAATAGCCTTGAGCCAGGAACTGGTGGTGATTCTGCTTTTCTTATCACATTTTGCCTAGTCAGAGTCCATTTTAGGGCAATGCATCTTCAAGTCCTAAAGGGGGGGGGGAAGCATGGAGACTCTATTAAGAGGAAAGGGTTCTCAAAATAGAGTGTGTTAAAAGACTGGAAATGTAACCAACTTGTTATGAAAGAAGGGATCCCAAACAGTAGTGCCAATTGTCTTCAGGTCAGCTTTGTAACTCAGGTCACTGGGACAAGCCAATGCCTGGTTTCTCATCTAAACATTGAGAACTTTACCTAGTGCATTTCTGACCTATGAAGTTTGATGAGTTTGGGAATAATATTTAATAATATCCCTGGCATAAAATGTGTTTTACCTATTCTCTGCTGTCCCCAGCTTGATGCCTGGCATGCCTTTGTCTGCCACAGAACCTCTTCTCTGCTGGTGCTTACTGAACCTACCCAGTGAGGATTTTGAGAGACACATGTGATGTGGCCCAGTGGTAAGCAGATGACTTTTGTCAAATAAGAGTTACATCCACCCTTTTCATCCCAACTCTGAGCTCATATTAGTAGACATTATATGCGTATTTACACCAATGAATAGGGCGATGGCACCAATAAAGATTCTTCCTGCCAGCTCCATTAAAGCCCACTTAACAGAACCCATTAACTGATGGCATTATTCATTCTTCTAGTATCTAATGAGGGATAGGACTCCATCAAGAGCTCAGATATAGAGGATGCTATCTAGCTCTCTAGTCTAATTTGGCATGTTCCAATTGTGCCACTCTACACCTTATGCATAGCATACTTTGAATTTAATAGTGTTGCTATTGAAGTCAAATGAACTGATATGTGGAACCTTTAGCCCAGGACATGGTATATCATATTCCTTCAGTAAATGTGCTGTTGGGTTCTGCTAGTGCCAGGATCATGCCTTAGCAACTTTTACCAACACTGTTCCTAGTACATGGCAGAAAACAGTTTCTTTTTTCTTTGCCTTTTGTATATTAAACTGGAAGAAAAGAGGAATTCTTTTTTTTTAAATTTTATTAGATATTTTCTTATTTTACATTTCAAATGCTATCCCGAAAGTTCCCTATACCCTCTCCCCGCCCTTCTCCCCTACCCACCCACTTTCACTTCTTGGTCCAGGTGTTCCCCTATATTGGGGCATATAAAGTATTCAATACCAATGGGCCTCCAAAAGAGGAATTCTTATGTGCTGTTAATTTTCAGAGTTTAAAGTGAAAGCCTTATTTTCATGTCCTATGTTTTTCCTTCCCCAGTTATGATATATGAATGGAGGTAGGCGGGGAGAGCCGTAGTACTTCTCTCTAACCCCAAAGACATTATTATTAAACTAAACATCTCACTTTCTTCCCATAAGATCAGTTCATTGCTCAAAATATAGACATATGTACATTTCAGCTCTGAGACTGAGCATCCAGCCCATACAGCACACTACAAGTCCTGACACCAGTGCTAGGATGCCAAGCCCATACACAAACTGAAGGCCCTTGTTATTAGAGGGTACAAGTATCTGTCTACTGGGACTCCACCTCATTGTGAACCAAGCGAAAACAAAGTCAGGTTGGGTCTTTGAGAAAGACTTCTCAAATGAAAGACATTAAAAGGGAATTCTTGAGGGAAAGCAAGATAGTCTTTTCAAGGGTAAATTTAAAGTCAGAAAAAAAGTTCTTGTTTTCCAGAATAGTCACGTTATGATCTGGTAAATACTCAGCATGGGTACTTAGTCTTCCCATGGGTGTCGTGGCAGACACACCTAATTGATCATGGCCCTCTCTTCCTCTGAGCTCATAAGAAGCCCAGAATGCTTCTTAAAGCAACACTCTAGGCAGCCATTATCAATCAACCAGAATGGCAGGTGCTATTAAAATATACTTGACATCTCCAGTTTAGATGAATCAGGGTAGCAGAGGGATGCTATTAAGAGGACCTTTTAAGTCCTAGGATTCCATAATATTCAATGATAGCATTAATATCCAATTGGGTCCTCCATCATTTTTAGTGGAGTTTTTATTTGCCTCTGTATGCCAGAGGATCTCAGTTTGCCACATATTTCCTGCTGATGAAATGTTGTTGATGGCAGGAGTCTGCTAACTACTCTTACTACGATTAATAACGAGAAGAAGCCACCCTGCATCTCTTGGTTCAGCACAAAAGACAATCTCTTAGATTCATGCAGCATAATATTCCTCTTCCCTCCTGGGGACCCCATGCCCATGGTTGTTGTATGGAAGATAAATTATCTCTGCTAGACACCTCCTTCACTCTGTTGGGCTTCCAGCTCATGGTCTTTCCAAGGTTTTCCTCTTTATTGTTTACAGAGCCACAATCAAAACTGAGAAAGTGACTGCGCAGATGACTGGCACCAGAACACAGAAATAATCCAGATTTCCTGGCTATTGTAATCCTTTTTGTGTGACTCCTCTCTTTGCAGTTCTCAATGACAAACTGAGTACACCCCTTTTAGAAAAGTCACTGTGGGTTAACACTACATTTAGAGGCTGAGGGCGTTAGGGTATCAGGAGAAAGCACCATGGGATTGTGGGATGCAGCCATGGTTATCCAGAGACATATACACATCTGTATTTGCATTCTCTCCCACACATGAACACTCGGCACAGCACACACTTGTTAATTTAATTTATTTATAAACATAACCTGCCAAATTTCGAGATGATGGATGATCTGGTGCCTTAATAAATCTAACACTGAATGAGCCCAAGAAATTGTCTAGTGTCAGCTTTTTGCTAAATGCAATTAGTCATGTGGAAATATTACAGATATAAAAAATAATCTTCAGCTGAATTTCATAAGTTTGGAAGAGTACACAGAATGTTAGGAAAGCTGTTGCTTTGGAAGGGAGAAGCATTGTCGAGGGGTAGAAAGAAGAGAGGGAGGGAGGAGTTAAAAAGGGAAGGAAGGGATGAGGGAAGAAGAGTGTGAGGGAAGCAGGGGATGAAGGAAGGATGGGATGGGGGAAGGAGGGAGTAATGGAAGGGGTTAGGGAAGGATGAAGAGATAAAGATGAAAGAATAATCAAGTGGGGGAAAGGAAGAAGCAAGAGAAACAAGAAAGCAAAAGTGATATTGACCTGAGGTTGCGTGAGCTGTTCCACCCTTGTGCCTATGTTGTAAGCAGCTCTGTCCCTTGTATATTCCTCACCCAGCAAGTGGTTGATAAGAGAGATGGAGTTTGATGCCTTTTTCTGCATTCTCCCAACTTCCTTACCAGGTGATGCACACAGTGAGTAGCACTGACTGCAGTAACAGAACTGTAGCAGCTGAGATTCTGCCAATCTTCCTACTCTCTTCCTCCTGCTTTCCCTCAGCTTTTAGAGACTTAGCTTCTATACTCAGGCAGAGACAGAACCAGGGGAAATGACCCATCAAGGGGATATTTGTGAGGATGGGGACCATGCCTGACACATTTCCAGAGCCGTCCCGACCTTGGTGTAGTGAAGTCAGTTGTGAAGCAAGAGGCTGTGAGTGAATGAGATAGATGTATTGACTTCCATCTGAATGCAGAGCCCCAAACTTAGAACCTTTTCTTTTCTTCTCTTTATTTCTCTCCCTCCCTTCCTTCTTTCCTACTTTCCTTCCTCCCTCCTTTCCTTCCCTGTCCCCCTTTTCTTTCATTTTTAAATTTTCATTTCAGCACTTTGAGACATCTCACTGTATCTCAGGCTAGCCCAGACTACAAAAATCTCACTATGTAGCCCAGGCTAACCTCAAGCTTGTGGCACACCTGCTCCCTCAGCCTCCCAAGTGCTATAACGACAGGGGTGTGGCACCACACATGAAGAAACACTTAGTGATTTTCTACTAGTGCAACTCTACTGTCCATTTTGGTGGAGGGATTTCTGGAACCCATTTGTGAGACAGACCTGTGTCCTAAGCCTAGGCTCCCTCACTTCTGCTAAAGGGATAGGAGTTTGCATGATACAGTGAGCTCCTTGTATACGCCACCTACTCTGGGGACTCAGCTGTGCCTGATAGAGGGCAAGATACTGGTGAACAGACATTCCAGCTACTGGGCAACTCACTAGCTCTGTGACTCTGAGCCCTGGTTTCTTTCTTTTTCTTTTGCATGTTTAAGAAAATCACTTTTATTTGATAGCCTTAAGAGACAAAAGACTCAAGGAAGTTGTCTAATTCTGTCTTTAAGTAGGACTTAAAAAAAAAGTCTGGAAACAGGGAGAGTAGTTCAGGTTAAGGAGCCCTCATCCAAAGTATTTAGTGTCAGAAGCATTAGACTTCAGAGTCTTTGAGTTTGGGAATGCTTACACATATCTTATACAATGAGATACCTTAGGGATGGGACTCAGCTCTAACCATTGAATTATCCTTGTTTCATATACACCTAGTAACTGAGATGGTAGGTAATTTCATATTTTGGGTGTATCTTCACTTGGGCTGTGAGCTGTCCCCAGGGAGACAGCAGGGGGGTTTCTATTTGTAGTGTCATGTTAGTATATGACACTTCATATATTGGAGCAGTTTAAACTTCCAAGACAGGAATGATCCGAATGTTCTTACATCACATGGTCACTAATGAGAGTTCACACAGATGATCCAGGGTGCTCAGAGCAGTACCTAGGACATAGCAACTATTGTGGAATACTAAGTTATTCTTTCTTTTAGACTTCATTCTAAAGACTATGAAATGGGAATAATATTCCGCTTCACTTTTCCCATCTTCATGAAAGTAGTACTGAGCCAATATAGCAAGTACCCTGACTGCAATGATGTCCATTCAGTGGGCTGAGGAAATTATGTCGTTTGTATTACTGAAATTTAAAATTGGAAATGAGGTGATGGGGAGGTGTGTGTGTGTGTGTGTGTGTGTGTGTGTGTGTGTGTGTGTGTGTGTGTAGCATTCATACCCCATGGGGAAGGCAATTCTCAAGAATGAAGCAAAGATATGTCTGAATTGTAGCTCATATTCTATATCACTGAGTGTGAAGGACAGGAATCCCACTAACAATAAATGGAATTAGCTGTATAAACTGTGATTTGAAGAGCTGATCCTGTAGTGAAGTTGGGGCTGGCTTTTAAACTTAATTATGCACATGCGTCTCTGGTGGAGTTTATTGAATCATATGGTGTAAACCATAAACAAACACTAAAAACCTGGCTGGGCTGACGGCTACAAGCTACAAAAATGATCTTTAAAGATCAAATATTTATTCTAAAATCCCAGGAGCTAACCTCTCTGTATTAAAGGAAAAAGCAAGTGATCCATTTTTCCTCAACAACAGCTTATGAATCTTCTCCCTGATTAGAATACTGCACCAAAAAATTATTTTCCCAGTACCATTCTGCACAGACGAAACTGTTTGGGTAAACCAGCAAGTGCATAATAAAAAAAGATTAGTAAATTGTCTTGGCATTGAATTATCTTTGCACATCTTGA
>LR751270.1:3699-106901 GCA_902729485.2 Mus minutoides | reverse complement strand
TCCCTCTCATTTCCTGGGAAAAGAGACTCTCAGCCATTCCCACTCCAACCCAAAAAGGCTGGGGCATTGCTCATTTCCATTCCATTTGAGAGCTGAAATGCAAGCTTGCTCGAACTACCACACCTTTTTGCAGTTCTCTGATGCTTCTTAAAAGGTGTTTCCTTTCTCTGTTGCACCCCCTGCCCCATTTATCTTATGATTTCTTCCTTGCTTGCTTTGATGTTTGTTTGTTTGTTTGTTTGTTTTTGACAATTTATGAGCCAGCTCAAAGTTCATAACTTCTTATGGTTAGTGGCTTTGTCTATGTAGTTCTTGTTCTCTCTCTGTCTCTCTATCTCTGTCTCTGTCTCTGTCTCTCTCTCTCCTTCCCTCCCTCTTTCTGCATTATATGCACAGAGAAATATGGAAGAATACATATAAATATAGTTGTTTCAAAGCCTACAGTAGAGAAGCCTCCCTCCGACACAGAGCTCAGGCTATCTACAAATGGCCACCTGGTCCCACTCATCTTTCTAAAACTTCACAAATCCACCCAAACCTCCAAGATAATAAATTTCATAGAAGCATGCACAAGTCAAGAGGCTGATTTTAAATTAAACCGGCATCAGCAAGAACGAATGTACAAACAGATAGGAATATGGGGTTGGTGCTTTTGGGGGAGGGGGGAAGATTTGGTTTTAGAACCGAAATTTCCAGGAATATGTGTCAGAGATATAGTGGATGCCTACTGCTCGCTCACACAGGGAAGGAAAGACCTGCATTAATGTTATTGTTGTAAAATGCATATTTACTTCTGCATAGTTTGACTTTGCCTTGTTAACTTCAATATGACATTTTACTCTCTCTATATATAATTCCGGTTGAGATCTCTGGGCCAGATATACCTGGAAAGCAAATTTCATTTACCACTATTGTCAAGTCTGCATTTCAAGAAATAAAGAATTGTTTCTCTAGAGAAAGAAATGAAGTTGGGTACTTTAATATCCAGTGACCATGAGATACCTTGTCACGGCTGTTTCTTCACGTATGCTTTGACCTCTATCTACCAACCTCTAATACCCACTGACCTAAACCCTGTCCCTTCCACTCTGTACTTCCACTGTAAAGAGGTGGGTGCTCATCTTCTGCTCTGACGATGCCTTCCTGCTGGCCTTGGGATGAGTCATCCCTTTTTGAGGGCAGCAGGAATCCCAAATGTGATTTTTTTCAGGGACTAGACATCTCAGAAACTGAGGGATCCTATTCAGTTCTCAAACCATGGCAACGGTGACCAGAGAAGAAAGTCCTGGGATGCCAGGTGATGAGTGGCCTTTGTGACAGCCTTCTCAATTTCAGTATCTTTGCATCAGGCAGTCTAGATCAATCAGGTGAGATTGAGTCCCAGGATGTAGCAAATGACAGTTTGACAAATGTCTACTCTGGGAGTTATCCTCTCTGGAGACATTCAGAGAAGCTTCTAACCCCTAATGGAGGAAGACATTTGTTTTTTTAAATTTTATTGTTCATTTTATTTATTTACATTTCAAATGTTATCTCCCTTCCCAGTTAAACCCCTTATCCCCTCCTCTGTCTCCCCTGCTTCTATGAGGGTGCTTCCCCACTGACCTGCCCACTCCTTCCTCACTGCCGTAGCATTCCCCTATGCTGGACCTCTGCAGAACCAACGGGCATCTCTCCCATTGATGCCAGATAAGGCTTCCTCTGCTACAAATGCAACTTGAGCCATGGGTCCCTCTTTGGTTAGTGGTTTAGTCCCTGGGAGATTTGGGGTGTATGTTTGGTTGATATTGTCGTTTTTCCTATGGGGTTGCAAACCCCTTCAGATCCTTCAGTCCTTCCCCTAACTCATCCAGTGGGATCTCCATACTTGGTCCTATTCAGAAGTGGGAAGAAAATAATCATGGGATATAGAGGGGTAAAACTGGGAGGGCGAGAAGAGGGGAGGAGAAAGGGGCAGGATCAAATTTGGGGGAAGACAAGAAGGAGAAATACAGAGGGTCAGAAAATTGAAAAGAGGTGTGTAGCAGTGAAGAATGGGGAACAAGGGGTAGCCACTATAAAGTCCCAGATGCCAGGGAACCAAGGGGTTCCCAGGACCCAATATGGATGACATTAGCTGAAATACCCAACAAAGGAGAGAGAAAACCTGTAGAGACCATGTCCAATGGATAGGCAAAGCCCCTGCTCGAGGGATGGGGCCACCCACCCATCTCAAAAAATATTAATCCAGAATTTCTCCTGTGAAAAGGAAATGCAGGGACAAAGAGTGGAGCAGAGACTGAAGGAATGGCCATGCAGAAAGTGCCCCACCTAGGGATCCAACCCATTTGCAGACACAAAACCCAGATGCTATTGCTGATGCCAAGAAGTGATTGTTGACAGGAGCCTCATATAGCTGTCCCGTGTGAGGCTGTGCCAGAGCCTGACCAATACAGATGTAAATGCACACAGCCAACTACCAGAGGAAGAGATCTCATGTGTGCCCAGGAGGCATCTACATATAGGACAGAGACATAGGGATAAGTCTCTAAACAGCCCAAATATATCAGGTTCATGTCTATCACTCTGTACTGAGAGTGACAGACACAAAGTTTACTGGGCATAATTCTAATAAAACTACACTCACCACTAACTCTCCTGCTCTCAAAGCATGTTCAAGAGCAGGGAGAAGTATATAGGAATTGTATTGGTCACCTGAGCAAGAGGACTCCCTGACTTTTTGTTACCCAGACATGCCTGCTGCAAAGGCTACCATTTTTTACTCTGATATGGTACCCCACAATCCTTTTTGATTCTGCTGTTTCCTTTTGGCTTTTTGTCTCAGTTCAGCTGAATTCACAGATTCTCTGCTCTGATCAAGTCTAGAGAACATTAAGTTGATAGGAGATAGGCTGCTGACTTCAAGATGGTGACCAGCCTGGTTCTCCTCCATCTTTCTCTGAGACCCATGAGTACAAGAAATAAGCTTTGAAATTCTTTCTTTCAGTATACCAGAATGTACAAAAGGTTTTTATTTGCCCAAAAGGTCTTCTCTGACTCCATCCTTGGAAAGAACCAAGGTGTAGAGAGAAGTGGTACCCAAGATGCTACACATAAGTAGTCACTGTTGTATTCATGATACACTAAGGAAGCCTCCAATCATCTGGCTTTCACCCATTTCCCCACCCAATCCCAGCTTGGTGCTAAGACAGCCATCTCAACCATTTCAGTTGGTTTAAGGTAAATGATCCATCCTGAAGAGATGTTTGTTTGCTAGCTTAGTATTAGTTATTCATGAGCATGTGAGCATCCCCCACTTGTTTTTAAAGCCATTTCTTTGCAAGATTTCTTACCTTATTTCTTGCTATTCTTTTGTTAATCAAAGCCATCAAGAGCCTGACTTTGAGTGTTCTTTGGGCCCCTGGCCCACTGTCTGGCTGAGGTGCTAAAAGAATGAAGAAATATTCCTATAACAGACCACAGATGGATGCAGATGCTCCATCGGGCGGAGTAGGTAACCCGCAAATTGGAATGCAAGCCAATGAATAAACACACATTGATTATGTTCATTTAACTACCAGTGTAACTGCCTATGGGGAGGATGGACTAGTGGAAAAAAATTGATGAGCTGGTTAATGTGGCTTATTGGCGAGACAGTTTTAACGTCATGCGGCTTTAAGAGTCCTGTTTAAAAAAAATTAATGTGGAGATTGCATTTTAATGGGTCTGAGTCCATAGGCAGCGAGTTGCAAATATGTGTCCCTAGGGGCAATTCCTGCATTAGCTTTTTGCTGAGATCTTTTGGGGGTGGGAGAGGGTAACGTATCATCATATTGAACACTTGTTAAGTGCCAACGTGGCTGTACAGGGAATGCATTCAGTAGGATGTAAGGCTGCAGTGTGCGCCTCCCCACTACTCAGCCAGTATCAGTGATGGAATGTCATGGGACCAGGGATCTGAGATGGGGCTCAAATAGTGACACATGAGATGGTCCTTGAACTGGTCATGGAAAGGGGGAAAATCAAACTGTAGTGAATTTAAGTGATATTTCATAGAAAACCAAAGAGAGAAGAGGAGGGAGAAAAAGAAGACAAAGAAAGAAAAGAAAGACAGGAAGAAGAGAAAGAAAGGGAAAAGAAGGGGATGAGAGAAAAGGGAAGGAAACAGAAAGGAGGACATAACTCCTAATCTTGTCTCCCTACATGTAACTTTTCTTCTTTGATCTCCATGTTCCTCCTTAGAGGAATAATCTTAGTTGAACATTCTCACAGATCCAACATTTGTCCTTTAAAAACACAGTTCTGTCTTCCTATCCCATAAAAATCTGCTGGGCATCTCTCCCTGTATTAGGAAGTCCTGAGAGCTCTCCTACTGTCCCTGTCTCTGCATCATGCCTGTAGCTTTCTGATTACATGATTCTTTCCAATTCTCAGTTACATGGGAGGACATATCTGTTCCTGCATGTGGAGATATCTCTGCTGGGCCTTTAAGCTCCTCAATGTGCAGATGAAGAGCAAGTTACATCATCTACATCCTTTCCTAGAATCCCCAATTATTGGAAGAAGAACTGGACAGAACTTATCAATCACCCAATCTGGGCAAGAAAATACAAAGTCTTCTCTTTTGCACTACTATCCTATCCCTATGATGTGAACAGTTGAGGTAGAACCAGAATTCAATACACTTGAGACCACTATCAGTTACAAGAGACACCTTGTTCTCTCAAACAAAGAAACTATAATTTGCCTTTTCACCCCCAATTTTCCCCTGCCTAAAGTACTTCTTAAATCCTGGGTTTCTTTGCACTTGACTTTAAAGCAACCCTTCCCAATTCTATGGAGCTTTTAACTTTTCAAAGCATTTTCATACCTTTAATCTCATCTGATCCTAACAATATCCCTGTGAGGTAGATAGAGAAGATGTTATTAAGCTCATTTGATTAATGAGCAAAAAAGACCCAGCAAGATGAGTGTCTTGCTCTATATCCCTTGAGAAGGAGTCCTTGTCATCTTGACTCTCTGGTCAGGAATATTTTCATCATTCTGGGACCTTAGAGACTAAGTAATATTCTTTTCAAGCTCTCCTGTGTCCTGACTCCATCCATCAGGAGAAGGAAGGGAGAGGGAGAATATGGGAATGGAGGTGGGGTGAAGATGCAGTAAGGAAGGAGGTCCAGAAGGGGAAAATGTTTATAGGACTAACATATCGATGACTGCTCATTAGCGGGGAAGAGGTCAGGGCACCTGCCAATAATAATGTCTGCATTATGGTACTTAATGGAAATGGTGCAAGGGCTGCCCCATCAAAAGCTAATCTGCCCGAGAGACACCCAGGCCCAGCACAGCAAGAATGTGATCCCCGCTGGGGTCAGCTACTGGAACTGAATCCAAAGCCATTAGTATCTGAAGGCTGGGCTGTATATGCAATGGGTCCTGCTGATTCAGACAGTGAAGAGACTTTAGCTATTAGTGGTACCAGGAAAGTACTGAAGAAGCAGCTATGAGACTAGAGGCTTAGCCAATGTGCCTGTACAGAAAGGCTAAGAATGAAGACTTAGATATCCTCTTTGCTTCAGTTGAATGGGGATATTGGGCTGATGCTTCTGTCGGGCCTCAAACGCACTTTGTTTTTTTCCATAATCTACCCTAAGCATAGCCAAGTACAGGCCTTACTCAAGATGCCATGCTATTCTGTTTGCAAATCCCCCAATTAGGTATTGCCTGAGTTTAAGATGGATGTGTGAGCTGCCAAGCTGTGTTGTGCTGATAGAAACACATCTGGTAGCTATGGCTGGAACTAGACGTGAAGGCTCCTGTGGTACCCCTAGAGTGCAATGTTACATTCTACTGTAGAATGAGAATTGGGGCATTTAGGGGATAACCAGCTGGGTAACCATGCATACTTTAGATCATTGATGTTAACAGCTGGTAATTTGATAATAGTAAGATCTTGACTTTTCCCTGGAGAAACTCAAGTTGAAATTTAAAACCTATTGTGAGATATTAAAAGGATGAGGTCTTAGGGAGGTGGTTAAGTCAATAAGGTTGGGTTCTTATGCTTGAACACTGATGGCTTTATAAGGAGGAGAGACACCAAAGTATCATGCATGTTTCTTTGCTTGTTATCATAACATACTCTACACTGCCTAGATACTTTGTCAACAAGGCCTTCACCAGATGTGGCCTTACGACTTTGGACCACAAATGTGAATCACACACAGTAAATCCATCTCTAAAGAGATTTCAGCTTACACTGAATGCCAGGATCAGAGTCTACGTATCTGCAGAATGCTGTTCTACTACTACTACAGAGGCCTGCCTAGAGCTAAAGAGATTTCTGGTGCTATAGAATCTGTTTCATTGGAATCTAACTAAAAGTCAGACTCTAACTGGAACATGGGTGTTGGAGGATTTAAGCCATGTTGGTAAAAGAAGGGATTCTCTAGCTGTCACTTACCAGGGTTATGGAATTCTCAGATATCATTATACTTGTACATGAAAGGCAAGGCTATAATTGGGAGGAATATAATATGAGTCAACTCTGAGAACTAATTAAATGAAGCAGTGAGGAGTAAGGAGCCAACACAGCCAGTCACAGGAATATTAAGAGTGGTATGAGGTTTGGGGCTGGCAGCCAGGACTAAGTCTCAGTAAGTGCTTAGAGGCTGGGGCGTGCTATGCAGGGTACACATGTAAGAGAGATTGATGGTGATGGTCAATCTTGTGGCTTCAAGTCAGCATAACTAATGAGTCAAAAAAAAAAAAAAAAAAAGGACACAATCCCTTGCTTCAGTGTGTGGTGGCGCAGCCTCCTTGTCAGCATTCAGGAGGGAGAGGAAAGAGGTAGGTAAGTTTGAGACAGTCTGGGCCACATAGAAACCTCTCTGTCAGCCTGGTCTACAGAGCAAGTAGCCTTATATCATAAAAGTTTTACCACTTCCAAAGCCAGCTGGAGGTTGAGACCGAGTATTCAATCTTAGGAACCTGTCAGGGAACTTCAATGAGTCAAAAATAAATAAAATAAAAAAAAATAAAATAAAACAGAGTAAAAGCAAAATGATCCTAGTGAGATTTCACTCATGCTGTAAGTTTTTTTTAAATATCAAAATATATTTAAAGTTTTACTTGAGTGATATAGAATTACTTCCTTAGCCAGGGAAATACATCATCACAAAATAAATTGAGTCACATGTAAGAAATAAACTTGAACCTTGAATTTGAACCTTGCTAGCCAGTGACGTTTATGAGCTGTGGGATTGTCTTCTAATTTGACAACTAATGTGCAGTGTAACTCCCCCCCCTCTCTCTGTGTGTGTGTGTGTGTGTGTGTCTTTCTTTTTGCCCACCTCCTCTTCTCCTCTTCCTTTCTGTTGTTGATGCAGAGTAGCCCTGGCTGGTCTGAAGGAACTCAGGGTTTAGCTGGTTTCAGTCTCAAAAGAGATTTGCCTGATTCAGCCTTCTGGGTGCTAAGGGTTTGTGCCACCAGTATGGACATGCAAATGATTGTCTTCGTTTCAGCTCCTTTGCTTGTAGGAAACCGGAATTGTTTCAGAGGACAAATTGAAAGCCCTGTCCCAGGCTAAAGTTTTATGTGTCTGAGTTTTGACTTTTATTAAGGGTATATCCATGTATATCTTTTCTAAGTGTAATGGGATCTATATCTTCCTTCTTATGGAAGAGAAGACCCTAATTCACAATGTAGGTCACTTCTGGATGCAGATGACGGCTCAGCGACATCATCTAGTCACCTAAGACCTACTGAGCACAGCTAGCTGCTTCTGAAGTGTACGTGGCAAAGAAAAAAGATCCCAAACCTTCTCTGGTACTGAGACAGCAGAGGTGTCTTTTTCCTCAGGTTTCTCCATCAATGAATCACTTACACCCCCTTCCAGCCCCAGCCCCAGGGCTCTCACCTGTAACATGGAGACAGACACAGAGGCCCCAGCATTTGAGAGAAGTACAGACTGCTCTAATTTACTGACTCTGCTGGCTTATCGAAACAAACTAGAATAGAAAAGAAAGGAAAGGAAAAGAAAAGAAAGGAAAGGAAAGGAAAGGAAAGGAAAGGAAAGGAAAGGAAAGGAAAGGAAAGGAAAGGAAAAGAAAAGAAAAGAAAAGAAAAGAAAAGAAAAGAAAAGAAAGAAAAAAAAAGAAAAGAAAACAAGAGAAAATGCCAAACCAACTTTGTCTAAAATGCAATCACGATTTCAAAGTCTACACTTAAAGAGTGTGGTGGCTGTCTTGGTTGTCAACTTAACCACATCTCTAATTAACTATCCGTGACCCCTCAAAATGAGAAACACACCTGTAAGAGATTTTTGCTTAATTTGAAGTGAGAAGACCACATCTAATCTGTATCTTTGAGGTGGGAAGACATGCCTTTGGTCCAGATCTTTTGAAGTGAGAAGACCTACCTCTAATTTGGACCACACCTTCTGTCGGAAACCTATATAAGGACATGGGAGAGGGTAATTTTTTCTCTTTGCCTGCTTGCTCTCATCTTGCTAGCAAGTCCATTCCTTCAGTGCCATTAATGTCCACTTTGGGGGGAGATTTCAGTAGCTACTAAAGGCTAGGTGAGATATCCACCTTTGTGGACTGAAGAACTACTGATTTCTTGGACCTTCCAATAGACATCCACTGTTGGCTTAGATGGATTACAGCCTGCAAGTTATTAAGTCATTCTAATAAAATCCTTTCTCACCTCTCTCTCTCTCTCTCTCTCTCTCTCTATATATATATATATATATATATATATATATATATATATTGTATATTATATATTATGTAATATATATATATAAATATATATTAAATCTTCAGTCTTTAGAATGAATCACAAACACACACACACACACACACACAGAGAGAGAAAGAGAGAGAGAGAGAGATTCATTCTGTTACTCTATAGCACCCTACAAAGGGCTAATACTTTGAGTATATACAGATGTGCATGTGTAACAACTTTTTATAAAAGTGAGGGCAGATTAAAAAGGCTCTTCTCTTCATTAAAGTCCTATCTCTCCATGCCTTTTCTTGCCAACTGATCTTATGAGAAAATGTTCATAAAGTGCCTGGCATGACATAGAGAGGTAGGCACTCAATAAACAGTAGCTATTATCTTGATGATGATGTATAGACATGTCTGAAGTTCAGTGAGACCTTGTGAATACCTCCAGATCACTCGAGAGTGCAGCGTAGACTGTTTGCAGACTCATCTCTTCCAGGTGTAGCAACTCCTTTAGTAGCCATCCTTTCCTCATTTGCTGTATTGACACCATTCAGGATCCTTAAACTTTACCTCCTGAGTGGGAGTTTCCAGCTTGCTGTGCTGGCGAGCCAGCCCCCACCCCCCAAAAGAGGTCAATTCCAGGCTTCATGTATTTTCAGAAATACATGAAGTTTCTTCTGTTCCTTGGCATTTATTTACTGCAGATTATTTATTGTGGAAATATGAGATGAATGGTTATGGAGGGAAAGAGCAAACAAACTTACCTTCCTCACTTCCCTTAACGTGTCTGAGTTCCTATGTGCGCGCACTGAAATGCCTATAATTTACTCTTCAGTTTTACAATGTTTATAGCTTTTATGTCATTTGAAGGTTATTTATAACAATTATATAAGGAAGCAAAGTGCCATAAACTGAAGTAATTTACTGTAAAATATCTGAAATGCTAAAAAATCAAATGGTGCATTACTATGGTACTAGGGCTGTTCTTGGAAAAATGAAAGGGGGGGCTCTAAAATATAGCCTCTCCGCATCAGCCAGTCTGTTACATCATTTTGCAGAGATTTATAAACTCAAGAGCACCTGGCAAGTATTAATTTAATTGTGTTGTAGGAGAGGTTGGTACTGAAAACCGCAATTTCTTGTCACAGCATTCATGGGCATATGTGGATGATGCTGAAGGAAGCCAAACACAGAACATGAATTGGACCACAACCTTCAGCACTTGCCTGTGAATTCTGAGGCCAGGATAGCACACTGTTCACAGCAGGGAGATAATCTGGACAAGACCTGTCTAAACCTAAATTTTCTAGATCCAGAAAGCCCAATGTACTGGTTACTTCTCTGTTGGCCTTTTTTGTTGTGATAAAATAACATGATTAAAAGCAACTTAGGGGTGTAAGGGTTTATTTTAGCTTATACTTCCCTGGGAAGTCCAGGAGGGTGCGAAAGGCATGGTGGCAGTCAGGGAAAGCATGCTAACCAGAGTAGTAGTTTAGGTGATGACATTTCATCTACATACAGAACGCTGAGAGAGAGAACAGGAGATAGAACCAGGTTAAAATGTCTCAAATCTGACCTCAGCGATATACATCTTCCAGCAACGAGTTCCCTCCTAAAGGGTCCATAACTTCCACAAACAGCACAATCATTTGGGGGAACAAGCGTCTTTGGGGAAAATTTTCCACTCAACCATAACAGCATCACAAGGCCTTAAAATCAGCCAGACAGTAATATGTGATAGGGTAAGCGAGACCCTCCCCAGTCTCCAGAAAGGTCCTTCTTACAAGCACCTTGTTCCATCCATCTCCCCATTCATTAATTCAGTGAATGTTGAATACTTAAATAAATAGCTATAAGAGATGGACTATTGTCTCAGGACAATTTTGGTACAGAGCTTATAGAAGTGGCCAACCAATGTATGATCTAATTTGAGGCCCAAACGAGAGAGAGCCCATGCCGGACAGTGCCTGGATGACTAGGATCCAGAGTCTGGATATCCCAGAGACCTAGGGTAGAACCGAACATGACTGGCCAACAAACAGACAAACAAACAAAATGATTCCTAATAATATTCTTCTATACCCATAGATCAGTGTCATCATCAGAAAGGCAGCTGATGGGAGTGGATGCAGAGATTCACTTTCAACATTAGGCAGAAAGAAAGTTTAAATTGGATGTTTCCATTGGGTATCTCTCCTTGGAGCTCCAGGTAACCTGCAAAACAGCGAAAGGAGGAATTGTGGAAGCCAGAGGAGTGCACTGCGAGAGCACCACTGTGAAAGCAAGGCCCTTGGGATCAACTAAGCAGGTCTCGTAGGGGCCCACAGAGACAGAGTTGACAGAGCCTACATGAGTCTACGCTATGTCCTCTGCATATATGTACGGTTGTTAGGTTGGTGTTTTTGTGGGACTCCTGACTTTTGACTCTTTTGCCTGCTCTTGGGACCCTTTTCTTCCTACTGGGTTGCCTTGCCCAGCTTTGATGTGAGAGTTTGTTCTTGGTGTTACTCTGTCATATTGTACCATGTTCAGTTGATGTCCCTAAGATACCTCCTCTTTTTCTGGGGGTGGGTGGGTGGGAGGATGAGGTGGGCAGAAGACTTGGGGAGAGAGGAGGTGGGAAGGTGACTAGAAGGGGAATCTGTGGTCATTAAAAAAAATGATATGTATTATTGAGCAAGACAGCAGTAGCTCTCCTGAGACTCTAAATTGCAAAGTGTTAATACTAAGAATCATGGCTATGTATTCTCTGTAAAGCTGGTAATACAAAAGATTCCAGGCTGCACATGAGATGGGCTTCTTTGCTATTCCACTCAAATGGTTCACATTTTGAGGTGAGAACACAGATAGGTTTCTTTTCAGAATGTGATAGGAGGGCCATCTCTCTGAGCACGTGACCAAGGCTCAGAGTTGGTGAGCCAGGACCAAGTCACAGCTATCTTCTATGTCATAGGTTTCACTTAGAAGAGAAAAACAGGGTTATTGCAAGGTCTAAGCATGCAAATCTCTGCTGAAAGTAAAAGCTGCCTTGTAATTCATCAAGCAAAATAGCCACATGCAACTGACCTAAGATTTCAGGTCAACACCTCCATAGAAGCTAGGGCATGTAGATTTTAGGAGTCTTATAATATCAGACTTCTCAGTGAAGTTGTACATAGGTATAGATGCAGGGACTGTCTTTTTAGCTCAAACAAATACAATAAAGAAGGTCAGAATTCAGGTTATTTTGACATTTGCCTACCAGCTGGGATTTAGTAAATCATGAAGAAGAAAGAGAGGGCTTCTATCACCACATCTCTCCCTTCATCAAGTGCCATGGTCTCTTCCAAATCCAAATCCTCCATCATCATTCAAGTCCTCCATGCATTCCATGAGAGTCACTCTATCACTTGTCTATAGTATACTTCGCTCATGTGTTTTAAATATTCTCTGTTGAAAATAAACCTTATTTGACAAAGCATATGTATGCAAGCAATAATACATGATGAATAAGTGCATTGATGGATTATAAAAAAAATTTACACGGCTCTCTGTTCCTCCCTCTACCAGAACAGCCACATCTTCTCATGCCGTGCTATTCTTGTCCCATAGAAACAATAGTGAAAGTTGGAGTGAAAGGAGTGACTATATTGGGTGCCTTGTTACCAGGGATGCCTTTTTTTCTGCATCTGGCAAAGTGGAGATTGTTGCCATCAATGACCCCTTCATTGACCTCAACTCCATGGTCTAAATGCTCAAGTATAATTTTACCCATGACAATTTTAATGGCATAGTCAAAGCTTGTCATCAACGGGAAGCCCATCACCCATCAAGGAGGGAGCAAGATCCCGCTAACATCAAATGGGGTGATGCTGATGCTGAGTAGGACATGATGTCTAATGGCATCTTCACCACCATGGAGAAGTCTGGAGCCCACCTGAAGGGTGGGGCCAAAAAGGACATCATCTCCTCCACTTCTGTTGATGTTCCCATGTTTTGGATGGGTATGAAGCATGAGAATATGACAACCTGCTCAAGTTTATTGTCAGCAATGCATCTTGCACTACCAATTGCTTAGGCCCCTGGCTTAGAACAATCATGACAACTTTGGCATTGTAGAAAAACTCATGACCATGGTCCATGCCAGTAATGCTTCTCAGAAGACTGTGGATGGCCCCTCTGGAAAGCTGTGCTGTGATGGCCATGGATCTGCCCAGAACATCATCCCTGCATCCACTGGTTCTGCCAAGCCTATGGGCAAGGTCATCCCAGAGCTGAACAAGAAGCTTAGTGGCATAGCCTTCCATGTTCCTACCCTCAATGTATTTGTCATGGATATGACACACAACTTGGAGAACCCTGCCAAGTATTATGATATTAAGAAGGTGGTAAAGCAGAAACTGAAGGCCCACTAAAGGGCATCCTGGCCTACAATGAAGACCAGGTTGTCTCCTGTGACTTCAAAATTAATTACTATTTTTCTACCTTTAATGCTGGGACTGGCATTGCTTTCAATGACAACTTTGTAAAGCTCATTTCGTGATATGACAACAAATATGGTTACAGCAATAGGCTGATAGATCTCATGGCCTACATGGCCTTCAAGGAGTAACAAAGCCTGACTACCCACCTCAGAAAGGACACTGAGAGCAGAAGAGAGGCCTGCTGTTGCTGAGGAGTCCCTGTCTCAACTTGGCCCCCAACATTGAGCATCTCCCTCATGTTTTCCACCCCTGGCCCTCATAATTATGGGAGGGGCCTAGGGAGCCCTATTCTCTTGAATACCATCAATAAAGTTTGCTGCACCCACAAAACAAAGTTACATAAAGAGCAGAACATTCTGGCATTGCATAAACCCCTACTGCTTCCTTGGCCTGACTACCCCACCTCCATTGCAGAGAGCCACACTATCATATCTGTATGTTACAGTCCCTTCTGTTTGGTTTTATTATTTTTCTGCTATGTTTAAAAATTTACCATTTCTGTTGCTTGCAGTTGTACTAGAGTCCATTCATGTTAACACCATATAGTATTTTATTACAAAATTATATCATACTCTATTCACTCTTCTAGTGATGGACTGCAGATTATTCAGATTGTTTCTGACTGTCATAATAAGTAATGTAACTATAGGCATGTTGCATGTGTTCTGGTAAATATACACGTCTCTGATTGGTATATACACACCAAGGATTGGGTTAACTGAAACATAGTATGAGTCCTCTTTGTGTCATACTGACAAATGGTTTGTACACCCAAGTGCATTTCTCTGACTTTTAATCCTACCAGTTCTAGGAAAGACTTGAAAAAAAAACTGAACACCTTTATTATTCCTTAATATTGTCAATACATTGCATTTTTCTCATTGTGAGGAGAATGTATTGGTATCCTCTTATGATTGCTTTTTTATAAGTCAAAGTTTTTAGACATAATTTGTGCAAATTCAATGTCTATTTTAGATACAGGATATATATACCCAGCTAAGATAGAGAATATCTCAGCATATCAGAAATGTAGAAATGTTTCGCTGGTTTTTTTTTTTTGTTTTTTTTGTTTTTTTACCTTTGTAGTTAGGATGGCCACTGGTCTGATTTCCATCATTCATTCTGAAAGGTTTGCTCTTTCGGAATTTCATAAAACTTCAATCATACACACACATCTTAGGGCTTCCTGGCCAAACTCAATGTGCTATTTTTGAGAGTCTCGTATGTTTTTCTTATATGTATGTGTAGTTGACTCCTTTAGAGAAAAGAAACCTGTGTATGATCCATATATCATCACATTTGTCTCTTGGTCCTGAAAAAGGTTTGGGTTGTTTCTCATTTGAAGCTAATATGAATTAAACTAGTATAAGACTTTGTGTTAGGATATCTCCATCTGTCCCTCCCAGCTCCACACCTACCCGCCCCATGTGTGTGTGTGTGCGTGTGTGTGTGTGTGTGTGTGTGTGTGTGTGTGTATGTGTGTGTATGTGTGTGTGTGTGTATGTGTATCTGGGTATCTGGGTATGCACGTGTCTCTGTGTGTAAGTGACATGTGCCAATGAGCATGTTGAAAACAGAAAACAAACTTAACTGTTGTTCCTTAGACATAATCAACCTTGCTTTGGGGAGACAATGGCCCTCTCCAGCCTGAACTTCCCAAGTAGACTAGACTGGATGGCTAGCAAGCCTCAGGTTTCTGCCAAATATGTACCATCAAGACCAGCTATTTTGTTTTTAACATTAATCTGAGAATTAACTCAATATCTTTAAGCTTGTAAGGGAAGCACTTTACTGAATGAACTGTATGTGTACCCCAAGTATGGTTTGAATTAACATATTGTTTTCTTTATCCTATACAAATACATGAAAGTGGAATGAGTGAGTTATAGGATACCTACATGTGTACCTTTGTAAAGTCTGAAAGCCGTTTTCCAAAGCAAAATGTATCATTTATTATTTCTCACCATGGGTGGGAATTTTAATCATTCCTCACTTTTCTCAATACTTAATATTGTAATCTTTAACAGTTTAGTGACTATGAAGACATATCTCTGTGTTTTTGTTTCATTTTTTTTCTTAAGTTTTCTTTTGTGGATTCATACATGAGAACTATAGATCATGGCCTCCCCTCAAACATCTCATGTGTCCTCCTACCCCACTTCAAATTCACAAGCTTTCTTTTAATTATTACTATAACACTCATGGACACATATATGTGTATAGGTAAGCCTGCTGAGTCTACTGAGAGTTGTTTGTATGTTTATATGTTTAAGGCTAGGGACTGGAAAATCTATCAGGGAGCTGGTCCCTGGGGAAGAAACTGCCAATAGCTCTTCATAAGGGGATGGGGATTTTGAGATTTCCCTCATCCACATACATTAGCTTGTCAATTGGTGCTGTCATTATTCAGATCTTGTTTAGGTGACCATGGGTGCAGCTCCTAATATAGAAAATTCAACCTTACAGAAGTTATCCTTGTTCTCTGACTCTTAAAAATTTACCATTTTCCCCTAAACTTTGTGTGTGAGAATTGTGTCACAGATATATCAACTGGAGCTAGAAACTCCACAGACTTGTTCTTTTCATTTTGAACAGTTGTGGAATTCTGTAACAGTCTTGGTCTGCTATAAAGAGAAGTTTTCTTGTTTTTGTTTATTTTGTTTTGCATGGTGCAAGGAAAGTGCTACACTTATCTGTGGGCATAAGGGTAAATATTTTGAATGCAGTTAGGAATTTGGAAAGTGTTGTTCATAAGTCATCCTCTGAGATCCATGAGCTCACCGCTGTGCAATTGGTTGAATTTGTAGTACAAGGCATGGATTCCCTATTGAACAAGTCTTAAGTCCAAATTACATGGTTTTTGATTAGTCCCAAGACATAGGTGCCACTGTTGCACCTTTGGGGATAGCTTGTGGTTCCAGGCCTTGCAGGTGAGTAGAATTATTGAATATGTTTCTTCCTTGGAAACTTGCATGGAATCTTTCCGGTACTATGAGCTCTAGTCCTCAAGGAGAATGCTTCCAGGTCAATTTCAACTCCGTCCCTCCTCCAGGTAACTGAAGTGTGTGTTTGTTATCTTCAGCAACTCATAAAAGTTTGATCACACTATGCAAATCTTACAGCTTGGTGGTGCAACTCAGTGTGCTGTTTTTGAGAGTCTCCTATGTTGTTCTTGGATGTATGTGTAGATGAATCCTTTGCAATGAAGAAAAGAAGCCTGGGTATGATCCATATATCACCACATTTGTCCCTTAGTCCTAAAAAAATGCTTGGGTTGTTTTTTATTTGGTGCTAATATGAATAAAGTGAGTATAAGCCTTTGTGTTTAGGACCCCACCCCTCCCCCACTGTGTGTGTGCACTGAAGAGTAGAAGGGTGTTTCCTTCAGGTTGGGAGTGTCACCACAGTTATCCTCTCCTCCATTCTCACTTCCCCATTCCTAGTCCCCATGTTTTCTTACCCTGCTCTAGGGCTTCCCTGACAATGGTCCTATTTTAGTTTCCCATTTTCTGTGGTTGTTTCAGGTTATATGTTAACATCTAAAGATTCAGAGCTAGGATCCACCAAATCAGAGAGAACATGCAAGCTTAATTGTCCTTGGTGCGGGTTACTTCACTCAGTATAGTATTTTCTAGTCCTACCCATTTGCAGCTCTACATGATTCCGTTTCATTTTTCTTGATGTTAGTTTGTTAGATATCTTTCCAATATACTCCTTGCCTGTCTAGATATGTTGTCCTGGTAGGTGCCTGTTGTGTCTCATCACGGTTTTTGAACTTTAGGCTGTCAATCATGTAATGTGCCAAATATTAGGGATTATTTATGTATTGCAGATTCTTTGTTGACTCGCTATTACAAACAGCTTCTAAAGGCCTTCTTTCAACAGACAAATCCCACTGAAACTGAGTTCACGCTGAGTCACTTCCACAGAAGTTAATGTTTGAAATCAATTCTGTTCTTTAGTGGTGGAGTTGAACTGTAGGATTTATTGAGCAATGAAGAAGGGGGGAGAAGAAGAAGAAACAGAACTGGCTAGAGCAATATATTTCAGATTGAGAAACAAATCAAAGCAAAGCAAAACAAAGCAGCTGACCTGTTGCTCTGGAAGACAACATTTTGGGCATGGTCACAGCAGCATGAACCACATATCCAGTGGGTCATGGCGACTGAAAAGAGGAGGGCTGTGGTTGAATGTGGATTGGAGATGAATTAGAGCAGATACTGATACAAAATAAAACCTGTTATTGGTTTTGAAGTGGTAAATTATGCATCTGTGACAAACCCAGAAAGAACTTAAAACTTGAAAATTCAGAAGCCTGGGACTTAGCCTCATCCTCCTCATTTTGAAAAGGACAACTTTTACATCAGAATAAAATGAGTCACATAATACCACAAAATCACATCTATATTTTGAAGATTATTGTAGTTTGCTGTGGGTCTGATTAAAAAAGAAAGAAAGGAAGAAAGGAAAGAAGGAAGGAAGGAAGGAAGGAAGGAAGGAAGGAAGAAAGAAAGAAAGAAAGAAAGAAAGAAAGAAAGAAAGAAAGAAAGAAAGAAAGAAAGAAAGGTCTGTGCTTAACATCCTGATGGACAATGCACAATGCATGATATTCAGCAGGGAACTGTAATGCCCAGTCTTGTCTTCAAGGAAGTTTCCATTTAAAGAGGAGGCAATATATTTCCTCAGAATGGTTTGAGAACAATGCAAGGACCCCTTCTCGGGTGTAAATGAAGTTGGTATAGAGAACCTTGCCAATGTTGAACTTTCAGGGGTTGGACAAAGTGATGGGAGGTTTGCACATCAGGGTCTTTACCCATCAGTTAGTTTCAAATCTAAGCTCATTACTCCCTTTCAGAGGTTGAAATATATATTAGCTTTTTGCTTACCTATGTTCTCAAAGACCAGCACTAGATATGGGAGTTGTAGGTACTTCAGCAGAAGTAAGAGCTCAATAAACATTTACCCATTGATGGATGGACCGAGTTGAGAATAGCAGTGGAGGAAAAACCTGCACTAAGCTTCAACCATTCCCCAGAGCTGGGAGTGTAGGAGACTCTGTTCCGTAATTTGCAGGAGACAAGGATCTGCTGAGGCAGGTCATTTTTCAAGGGGCATCAATGTCACAGGTCAGCACTCCATGGATATACCTGGTAATGCTAGAAGGATTGCAAGATGAGCAAAAACACGCTTCTAAAGAATAAGCAATAAAAGCAGATATTTGTATACTGTCTCATTTATTATCATCATGATAAGTGTTGCTTATAGAGCAAATTCTGATCTAGGCAGAGTTCTAGGATGATTTACAATTAGCAAAATGAATTCATAAATACTCATTCTACAAATGCTCTGTGTTTTACCCAGGATAAATAATAACACATAATGGTTAAATAGAGGAAATAAGTCATTTATATAATGTGTGGGAGTGTGAAATGTGAAGACAAATAAGGCTGTCTCAATACTAAGAGGCTTTTATTTTCTCAGTTTATCCTATTTAATACTTAGTTGACCTGAGGAATGAGTAAATGTGCATTGTCACTTCCAAGAGCAAAAAGAGAAACTGAGGCGCTCATAATGTTTAAGAACAAGTTTATGTAAAGATTGGAGTCATCTCAGGCTTCTAACCTCCAAACAGCCTCCCTCTAATCCTGGCATTAGAGACCTGAGCCACCAGTAGCTACTGTTTTTTGTTTTGTTTTGTTTCGTTTTGTTTTTTTCTTTTTCTTTAAGTTTGTTTCTTATGCTATTTTACATTAATGATGTAAAACTAGTACAGACCAAACCAACCAGGTAGCTAGCACCAAGACAGCACTGGTCAGGGGCTACCATGTTGCAGGTGGGGCTGCATGGCATTGAAGAGCCCAGCAAGAGTTAGCATCTCAACCTCATTACATTCTGTGACTTTCAAGAAAAACATTCTTATTCCATCTCCACTATCGTGAGGCTAAGAGTTTCTAAGTGTTAGTGTATTCAAGCATTTATAAATGCTAAAGCTCTTGGGCACTGAAAGGATAATGACAGGCATTGCACAAGATACCATTTGCAGAGATGATCCTAGTAGATGACTCAGCATCCTGCGTGTCAAGGGCACCTGGGACTAGAGACACATTGAAGAAAATGAGCTGCTGTGGGACAGGCTCTTTGGAAAGCAGTATGCCCAGTAGCAACTCGAATTCCTAAAGACAGTAGCTGGTGCTCCACTAAGAACTTCAGCCACTGGTTCAGCAAGACTGAGCATGGCTGAGAAGCAAACTCCCTCCACCACAAAAGTAAAACTACTGATGGCTTAGCTTCTCAATGTTTTCAGAGAGGCAAGAAAGCAAAGCCATCCAGTGATTAGACAAGGTGAGAATGAAAGCTGAAGGACTCTATCTAACCTTCTGCCTCATTGAAGGATGCTGGCCAGAGATCACAGTTTATCTCTGTCACATAAAACATGTTATAGTATCTTTGCAGGCACTTGAGACTGAGAATATGAGCTTTGTTCTTCTCCATGTGTATAATGGGATATCAAATCAACCTTCTAAAATTAAATGGGGATATATACATATGTGTGTGTGTATTTGTACATTTATACACATATAAATATATTAAATTATATATAATATATAAATATTTTATTAAATATAAGTATGTATAATATATAATATATAATATTAATATATATGTGTATAAATATTTGTCCTGCAAAGGTCTACCACTCATGTTTTAGACAGAAATGGGAGGAAAAGAAAGGAAAGAGGAAGCAAGATTCCTATCTTAGGGTCCCAGTGCCTTGCTTCTAGGACACCTGGTCCTGCTATGAGGAAATTTACATTTGTCTGCAGTGAAGGAATTAGTGGAAGCTCCTTCTGTAAACAAAGACATCTGGCTCTACTCTTGAGCTTTTCCTCCCCTTTAAGATGTCTGTATGCATGGTCAGCTGTGCCTGTTCAGAAAACAGCCCTCTTCTGTGTAATGGGAGGCAACCATGACCAGGGAAGCAATGGTCAGTCAGGAAAAGCCTACCTCACAGTTTTGGTCCTGCTCTGTGGTAGTACTGGCACAAAACCCCTATACCACCCTTCTCCTGGTTTCCTTGGAGTCTCCGTTTCTCACCTTTTCAAATGAGGGAGGTTGGTACAATGACCTTTAAGGGCCCTTTTCTGCCTTTAAAATTGTGTGGTTTCTAAAACACCAAGTAAAATGTCAGCACTCTATAAATTTATCAAAAAGAAAAACTACAACTCATTATTAGACACAGCATTGGAGGGGAACCAGCCAAATTCCGACATAACCCTTGCTTGCAGAGTCGATCTCTCTATTCACTTTCCATTTGCTGCTCTGACCTTTGTGCCATTGCTAGCTTCCTAGTTTTGGAGGAGACAACTGACCTGCTACACAGGGATCAGAACACAAGGGAGCCAAAGCACGAGGACCAAGCCTCATTTTCCTTAGAAACTGCAAGAGATTGAAGGAAATTGTAGCAATCCTTCCTTACTGACTTCTGAATGGAGGGCTAGACCACATACACCCCGAGATGCAGAGTGTGAAAGGAAGAGGCTAGCCCTGCAGTGGTGGTGCACGCCTTTAATTCTAGCACTTGGGAGGCAGAGGTAGGCTGATTTCTAAGTTTGAGGCCAGCCTCGTCTACAGAGTGAGTTCCAGGACAGCCAGGGATACCTGTCTTAAAAGAGAGGGAGAGAGTGAAAGGGGGAGACGGGGAGAGGGGGAGGAGAAGGGGAGAGAGGGAAGGGAGAAAAAGAGAAAGAAAGAAGAGAGAGAAAGAAGAAAGAAAGAAAGAAAGAAAGAAAGAAAGAAAGAAAGAAAGAAAGAAAGAAAGAAAGAAAGAAAGAAAAGGAAGAGGTTCTACCATGCACATGGATGGAGAGGGCTCTTTTCTTTTGTCTTTGATGGGAAAGCCTTGAACAAGTCACATCTTCCCTTAAAGAACCCTCATTTCTATTTCCACAGTGCAGATATGTACCTAGGGTTTCTGCCTTCTTCAATAGCATTATTTTGCATGCTTTCAACTCCTTGGGGGTTAAAACATCACGCTAATACCAGGTCTTGCCACCAGTGATAACATAGATATAGCTGGGGCTTTGACTAGCCTGCACTCAAGTTGGTACCTCCATGGTGGTACAGATCCCATATTGTCAGAACACCCTACAGCTGGCACTGCCTGAAGTGAAGCTGTGGATTCTTGGTCACCAGGCTGCCTTCAGGGCAGAGGCTGAGCTCAGAACTCCAGGAGGAAAGGCTTACTAGACAGTATCACTGGCAATATCCATCACTAGACAGTATCACTATACAATATCCATTTAGCAATAGCACGCAGTTGCTAGAGCGGTTGAATTTTGCATGTGGATATTTGTCTTCTTTGCAGCTCAGTTAGGGGAAACAGTCAAGGCAGGGCAGGTCAGTATATTAGGGTGTAACAGAAAGTAGACAACATTTGTCCTATGGCTCTCTTTGCCTCTCCTTACACTGTAGGTATCATCCCAAGAGTCTCAGTTTGTCCAAAGGGGCATTGCACTCTTACTTGGGCATTGGTGACCTGCTGCCCCAGGGATGAAGCTCCAGTAAAACCAGGAATACCTCTGCTTTCCTGAGTTCATACCTTCTATCTGATGCAAAAATACACATTAACCTCGGAGCTCATGCAAATCAGCACAGCTGGGGATGCTCTGGAAATGCTCATACCCTAGGCATCCAGGCCGCCATTTTAAATTGTAGCTTAGTGGCCCACACTGAAGTCAGATGAACTAGTCAGTCCAGAATGAGCCTTTGTGTAAGAGATTTTGGTAGCTCTGGAAAATGACACAAAGGATGACCACCCCGACTGTGAGAATCTGGTAGACTGCCTTTGCTTGCTGATGTCACTAGCCTGATGGTTTCTGAGGTTTCATTTTAGACTCAGTGTTCGTGAGCACCTCTTGATGACCAGTGACCATCTCAAATCACTAAGGTAAATGATGAACCCAGTATGCAGGCTGATGATCACCACTCCCAAGCAGTGGAGTACTGCAAGAACACAGGATGCTTAGAAGTCAGGACAGTGCCCACCAGGCAGTAACAGATGCTCTGCAAAGCCCTGGGGCCTGTGTCTACTATCCCATGTTCTCTGTCTCTGACTCTCAGTCTCTCAGTCTCTCTGTCTCTCTCTCTATCTCTCTGTCTCTTTCTCTCTCTGTCTCTCTGTCTCTGTCTCTGTCTCTGTCTCTCTCTCTCTCTCACTCTCTCATGTGAATCTATACCTCTGGATTTCCAAATCTCATACTCTACCTCCTACCAATGTACATTCTCTCTATAGAAAACCTTGTTACCCACTCACACTATGTGATGACATTCACCTTGGAAAATTTCCTGTGCCTGCAAGTCTCCCAGGAAAATGGGCTATGTGTATACACCTCTATCTACAAAATACCAGGAGTATAGACAAAGCTGTTTGCAGAAAGTTGGAGAGATACCCTAAATCCACTGGCTAAAGAAGATAAAAGGAATTATATGTGTCTAGAAGCTTCTTTAACCAGAGAAAAGGGAAACTAGGGTGGATTTTGATAATTTTTAACTGTAAAAGAGGAAAATTTGGTGATTAGGCAAGATTCACTAGGACAGAACTGAGAGGGGAGTGTATATGTATGTATTATTTTTAAGGAGGATTTATTGGAGTTCCAAATAGCTACCTACATGACTTTTCTTATCTAGGGAAAGGACAATTATGGACTGTCTTTCTTCTTCATCTCTTTTCTCCTGGGCAGTTTCACAGGTAAGTGTTCTCTGCCCCTACAAAATATTTCTCTTCACTAGCACTCTCTCACATGCTAGGCTTCTCTGAAAAAAAAAATTAAAATCCACACGTACATGGTTGCCTTTTGTGAATCCTAGGCTAAATAATCCAGCTAGTTTGACCATTTCCACCAACCACCACACATGGCATACTCTAGAGAAGGAAAGGTCACCTTTCTCCACATTGGACGCCAGTGATTGACTGGAATGTATCTTTCAGCAGCACTGTAAGGAAGACGAGGAGGCTTGGTGGACAGTGTCTGACACTGAGATGGTGGATGGATCACAGAATTAGAGAGGAAAACCAAGGGACAGTATGTTGGTGCCAGATACTCAGGCTGTTGAGGGGACAGTTAATTGAGGCTTTCAGGAGGTGGGGGTGGGAAGGTGTCACCAGCCTGGTCCCCCATGACGAGGAGAGCTGAGGAATGGCTGTGGGAGTCACTGAGCCGCTCAGAGGGAAGTGAACTGGATTTCTATTTCTTGTTTGCACTGTTAAAACGTTCCTTTAATGTGAAAGCCTTTCTGTTAAATGGAGGGGAAAGAGAATTCTACGACAAGTAGAGCTGTAAAACAAAGAGAACAAAAGCAGGAGGCGTCTGAAATGGGTTTGTTGCTATAGATATAGGGAGACAGATAGCAGGGCTGATGGATGGATGGAGACAGTACTTATAGCTTAGAGGCTGAACACAGGCTAAAGTAGACAGCCAAAAGAGAGGTGTGCGTCTCCAGAACTTCCGCTGGGAGTCAAAGCAAACAGCTCAAAATAAAATAGCCAGGCCAGGTGTCACTTACAGGCGAAGTGCTGAGAAAAGGGACACCAAAAATAAGGCACAATTGGAAAAGACTTTCAGCTCATCTCATTTAATGGGAATGTCCCCTGGGGTCAGCTATAACAACTACAAGATAGCAAAGACGATCTGGAGGAAGACAGGACCATCTCAAAGCACTGGATGGGAAATCAGAGAACATTTTAGTAAATAAATCCAGGAGTTAACTTTATGCGTTCAACCTAGTTACCTAAAGACACACATGGTCACACATGTGCAAACACACATTCAAAAGGTAAGCAATAAGCTACAATAGCAAGAGGCACTCAGAAGTAAACCTGTCTTGCTATAGATAGGGAGGAGAATAAATTTTTGAGGAACCAATAAAATGAAGCCACTCTCCTACAGGAATGGGACCAGTTACTGCATCAAAGGTGACCTATAGCCACCAAAGGCATATAAATTCCAGTCTTTATAGAGTATTCATTCCTGCTGCAGGTAATTAAATTGTGGGGGCATGTCTCGTAAACTATAGAGGCTTCCCCATAAAGTCTTCAGGCCACTAGATTGAGGGCAGAAAGATCCAACCAGAAGCCTCTGGCAGGGCTGAGGGAGCCATCACCCTCCTGAGCCTACTGAATGGCTCCTCCAGTCATATCCAGTGCTGGGTATATCTTAAACAAAAGCCACTCTGTGGGATCCACCTAGGCCACTGGAAGAGACCACAGTCCAGCTTCTAGAAGCTGGAGTTTCAGGTAGAAAGCAACTGTTCAGCTTCCACTCTTCTCTCTTGGATGTTGTAAACATCAAATCCACCTGCCCAACACACAAGTCTATGCTTAGATCAACCTCAGTCTTGATTAAACAGAACTCAGGACTCCATGCAGTATCAAGCACCTGTAATCCTGACCCCCCCCTGGAAGCAGAGAGAGGGAGAACAGCCATTCCAGAACAACCTTGGAGACAGACACAGTGAGATTAAGGCCAGGCTACACTAGAAGGTCTGCGGGTGTGTGGATATGGGGATGGTGGGTAGCAGGGCTTGGGGGTGCCTGAGGGAAGAGAACAAGAGAGGGAGAACTTGATCATGGCTTCCACCTCTGACTCTCAGCGTTCCACCTGCACCCCTGCTAGTGTAATTGTTTGTTCTAGAAGTAGAAGTAGGTTTCTCCAGATGTCACCTCCTTTGAGTAGCTTTGCTCAGTTCCTCCTCTCGATCAAACCAGTTTCTTCCATGGGAGCCCAACCCTGATTTTTATGAACTTGTCAACTTAGTGCTTAGGGTCTAGCTAAGTGTCTTTCCACACAACTGCAAGGAGCAAGAGTACTTGGAGTGACGACACCCTCTCAGCAGCAGCCCTCCATGTGGCACCTACACAGGTCCTGCCCCGTGTAAATAACTAGGTAGGTTACTATGAAATGAGTGAACTAGGACCCAGACAAACCTAGAGCACATGAGCCTTTGGGTCAGGCAAGTCTTCCTATAGCATGCCCTGAGAAGAGATAGCCTCAGCATCAGGAAAAGGTGAGATATCTCCTCGGTTTGTGCAATTACCCTGCACTTGCACCCCCTCCACTCTGCTTGAGGCCCAACAGGGCAGAGGCCAAGTCCTTCTGTTCCATCTGTCCTTCTGTTCCTCTGCCTAGGAGAAGGCCAGATTGTTTAGGTCCTCTCCCCAGCCTGCAGATAAGCCATATCCAAACACCTTTTGCTTGGATCAGAGTCCCCACACCTACTTCTCCCTTCCCCTTTCCTGGTGTCACTCCTTGCTCCCACCACCCTGCTGTGCTACCTAACACAGGTTCTTCTCCTACACAGTGTGCATTTCACTTCTTTGTTTTCCTCTTCATCCTCCTCCTAGAAGGCAGGCTTTGCTTCTGTCCTTTGGTTCACTGCTTTATCCAGTTCTATGGGAGGAGATTTAAGCGAACTAGGGTAGGATGAATACATGCAAATGGTTCTCAGACCTGAAAGTCACTATTTCTTTCTGCATTAGATCTAAAACCCCATTTTCATGCAGTCTAGGAGCCAGGTCAGGGGCTTTGCCTGCATCAGAGTGATGGCTGACAATCCACTTGCAGGTTCCCACCACTGGTCCATGCCAACCAACTTCCTACTCTTTAGGCTGGATGGTGTTAGCTCCCACCGCTCAGTACTTTGGGTCTGGATGGTCATCTTCCTATTGTGATCTCACATCACATTTTGGGAGGGGACAGTCTAAAGAAGGGCAAGGTGTCAGTACGGGTTGTCCCCAAACCCTTCGTATCCATATGCCTGGATGTTTCTGAATGACTTCCTTCAACAGATTGTTTGGGGGAAGATGAATGGAGAGAACACTGAGCACAGCAGCCACTCACAAGCATCTGAGCTGTGCATTGCCCCGCCCACTACCTCCTAGAGCTTCTCCATTAAAACTCAGATAAGACCTATGGGATAACTTGCTGAAATCACACAGCAAGAAAGAAACAGAGTTCAAATCTCGATTCCCTGGACTGTGCAGGCCAGACTCTTTCTAAAGGAGCTGTCTTGACAAGAGGAATACAGAGCAACGGGGAGATGATTTATTGTATATAAATTGCAATTTACCTTGAGACCTAATTTGCATATGACATTCAGTGTGGAAAAAAATTTAGATATTCTATTAGGCTGGGGAAAATCTAGCTGAAGTAATATGGACATGACTCCTGAGAATCCCAAGAGAAGACAAGGAATGGAGTCATTCATCTAGAGCCTCTGAGCTGGTTTATAGACTACATGAAGATGGGGGTTTCAGGACCATCCAAGGCTGGAGAGGGAAATGGTTCCATTAGGAGGAATCCCATCAATATTGGTGAGAAGAATGTAGCAGGGCGCTGAGCCCACACATCTGCCTTTGAAGGCAGCAGAGGTAGATGAGTGATGAGTTGTTTCTGACCGATACACCGGATATAGGATTCACAGATACAGCCAAAAGCTCCAAGATCGTGGATGGCCAGAACCTGCTGGCATCAAGGACAGATGTTAGGACTCGAGGGTGGTAATGGGTGACAGGAAACAGAAGAGGGATAACCTGAATGTCATCCTGGATTCCACGCCAGCCCTGAATCCTCTTCATTTCCAAACAATCCCTCCCTTCCCGTGGGAGATTGGTGCCATTGTAACAACAGCTGCTTGGTAAAAAAAAAAAAATCACACTACACTGACCTCTCTTAGCTCCACCCAGCAAAATCACAAATCAGGCAGCCTCTAGGGGAGCCATTCTCTGGGTAGAACATTTCTGGCTCTGCTTTAGAAATCCAACTCCCAGTCAGTTTCTGCCTCATAAGCAGACCTGCCCACGTAGAACCTAGACATCCTCGTGGCTGATTTACGCCTTTAATACTGCCAGCTTCATTTAGCCAGCCTGGAAAACATCCCGGTGCATGAAGCTGGAGCTTCATCCCTCGTCCATACTCACTGCGCATTAATTTTCACAGTGGATTTTTTTTTCTATTGCTTTCAGTGCTCTTTTATGGAAAAGTCTATTCTGTCTCAGACGACCTGCACAATGGCCAAAATGGCCACAGGCTTTTCTCATGCCTTCATCTACAGGAAAGAGAACTAGCAGGCAGGTTGGTACACTCTGGTGGGAGAAGAGGTGCTTTGCTTTTTTTTTTAATTAGATATTTTCTTAATTTACATTCAAATGCTATCCCGAAAGTTCCCTATACCCTCTCCCCACCCTGCTCCCCTCCCCACTCACTCCCACTTCTTGGCCCTGGCATTCTCCTGTATTGGGGCATATAAAGTTTGCAATACCAAGGGGTCTCTCTTCCCAATGATGGCCGACTAGGCCATCTTCTGCTACATATGCAGCTAGAGACACCATCTCTGGGGGTACTGGTTAGTTCATATTGCTGTTCCTCTTATAGGATTGCAGACCCCTTCAGCTCCTCTAGCTCCTCCATTGGGAACTCTGTGTTCCATCCTATAGATGACTGTGAGCATCCACTTCTGAACCCAATCACAAAAGAATACACTAGATAGGTACTCACTGATAAGCAGATATTAGCCCAGAAACTTAGAATACCCAAGATACAATTTGCAAAACACAAGAAAATCAAGAAGAACAAAGACCAGCATGTGGATACTTCATTCCTCCTTAGAATAGGGAACAAAATACCCATGAAAGGAGTTACAGAGACAAAGTTTGGAGCTAAGACGAAAGGATGGACTATCCAGAGACTACCCCATCCAGGGATCCATCCCATAATCAGTCACCAAACCCAGACACTATTGCATATGCCAGCAAGAGTTTGCTGAAGGAACCCTGATATAACTGTCTCATAGAGGTGTTTTTTTGAGATCTCAAAATTCCCCACAAAAGATCCTACAAGCTGAACAGCAATGGAATAGCAATGATCTCCCCTCCATCCACAGCCAGATGAAATGATAGCACCTAAAACATTCCCACCCACCTGCCTTCATCCCATCAACCTTCACACACATACAGCAAAGCTCATATAAAAGCTTGGAAAGGTCCCCCTTGTGCCGTCATGGCTGCCAGGTAGTGAAGTCTCCACAGGGGAGTTTGTTATGAGATACAAGAGCAGGAGAGTGAAAGATGTTGTAGATTTCGTGCTTATCCCAAGATATCTTTAATCATTTCCCTCAGCAACAGGCTGAAGAAAGACAGACTTGATGGCTTGCAAGCCCTATTATCTCCCCAGGTCCCCTGGGGCTCAGTTCATTTTCTTCTCACGGATTCTACACGAGTTATACATCAAGCCACGTGCTTCACATTCTCCTGCTCTCAATCTGTTTCATCTTGCCTTTTCCTGTATTTTTTCTTCTTGTGTTGTTCTTCCTTTTCCACATTCCCTTTTCAAGAGATCTTGTCATCACCCTTGTCCACTCAACCAACACAGACATCCTTGACCCCAGTCACAGCCCTCTACATACACCCAGGTTGTTCCTCTCTACCATGAAATCCGCATCCTGTGACATTCTGTGCTGACTGGCACCTGCAATATTTGGTAGGCCGATGTGAGCCTTGCTATACACTTGAGAAGGAACCTTCAGCTTACTGTCCCATCACAGATAAGAAGACATTATATCTCCGCAAGATTGCAACTTATTCAAGGTGGCATATCATAGTCCCAGGTACCCACGTGGAGGCCCGGAGACTTTTCACACTTTGGCCTCTTACTCACTTGGTCATGTTGGAAAACCGCTGGGCTAGATAGATCTAGGATCTCCAAGTGAAACTGCTAAGGACATTATGGGATGTGAGAGGTCTGAAGGTAGCACGAGGGGAGGGAGCATTCACACACAGGGACAAGGGACCTATAGAGATTAGAGACAGTACTGGCAGATGGCCAAGTAAGGCAGCAACTCATTCCTATTGTCCTGGAAGCCAGCTGTAGGTATGAAGTTTAAAGTATTACAGTGCTCATTTCTGTCTCTTGCTCATCACAGTATGTCCCTTTCATAGATATGGGTCACTGTAGCAGCACAGGTATGCTGAGAAGTGTATTTTCAGGGTGGGATGATTGTTGTGAGAGACAACAGTTCACTCTTCCATGAACCTTTAAGGACATGAAGTAACTAAGAGGAGGAAAAGGAAGCAAGTGGCCCTTGCTCTCCCTCTCCTTTTACTCCCAGATCCCTTTGGGATAAGGAGACTGAAGCAGGGTGGGGAGTGGTTCTTCTATGCATATTTTAGGGTGGGTTTATTCTTTGTGTTCACTCCAAATCTCTTCTAGACATAGCAATCCTCTTATCCAGTATATACTCCATTGCAGATTGTCCTAGTGCCCCAATCACAATGACAAATGGTCAAAGGAGTCCCTGCTCAAGGCTTCCTGCTCCTAATGAGAAAAGGGAGGGCTCAGTGGGCTAGGCTAAAGTCACCAAGGGCCATCGCCCTCCCAACTGTCTTTGCCAGTCATAGCACCCCAAATCCACCAAGCCCTCCTGCTGCAGCCGAGAATTATCTGTGGCCAAACAGCAGCAAAAAGGGGGAACCTTGGATGCTCCGTGTGTGTGTGTGTGTGTGTGTGTGTGTGTGAGAGAGAGAGAGAGAGAGAGAGAGAGAGAGAGAGAGAGAGAGAGACAGAGACAAAGACAGAGACAGAGACAGAGACAGACAGACAGAGACAGAGAGACAGACAGAGAAGCAGAGAGAGAAACAGACAGAAAGAGACATGGAGACTGAGTAAGTAAACAGCAAGGAAAAGAAAGAATTCATAAAGAAAATTTCTATGTTCTGCACATTATAAAGAGGAGAAGTTGCATAAACATAGATTTATTACAATATCATGCACACATGTATACACACACACACAGAGAGGCATGGTTTTCCTTGCTAATGTAGCTCTGGGGGCAGGAGAAAAATGCCTTCTTCCTTTTTAAGTCCCAGCTGATCACACTTCATTTCCTAGCTTCTATTCTCTAAAACCAGCACAATTGCTGTTTTTCTCTCAAGTCAAATGAAATCCATGTAATTGAAAATGACTTTCTAAGTAAGTACCAAGAAGGGAAACTCATGTGCACCCACATTCACAGGACCTGGAGTTCAGCAGCCAAAGCCACCATGCTTTCTTTTGTTTGGGAGGGGCTTAAGGGACCTGGCCATAAGGTCTATTTTTTTTCCCCCTGGAGGAAAATGTCCCTGTTTCCTCCCTCTGTTTGCTTTGGAAAGAAAGAGAGAGAATTATCTGGATGGAGTCTCGGCAGGGAGCTGCCTTCTGTCTGCTTTGCATGCTGCGAGATGTGAATTGATATTGTACTGATAATTTGGGGGAGGGAGGGGTGTGTGTGGGGAGAGAGGAGCCTGCATTGTGAGCATCTGTGAAAACCACTTTGCTAAGAAATGATCTTTTTCCTGCACACAATGACAAGATGTTGCCCTCCGAATCTTCTCCTGGCAGTGGCATTGGTGCCAGAGTGAGCATAATTTCCCCTGTCTCCATTGAGGTAGTTATTTATACGATTCCACATTGGAGTCAAAGTCTTTTTCTTTTTCTTTTCTTTTTTTTTTTTTAAACTTTGCCGGCTGTGGCTTCTGCAACAAAATAATTACTTTTGTGCCAAGTACTTAGGTAACAAGATAAACAAGAGGCAGCATAAACGGAATGTAAATATGGAAGAAGTGTCTATAAGGGAGAGGCAACAGGGGGTGGGAGATGCTACACTGGCTTGCTACTTCTAGCAATGCCACCACCACCACCAAAGGAGGCACCCACTCAAGTTTCTCTCTGTGCCTCCCCATGAGAGTGTGATTTATTAGAGGAGGGTCTGATGTCACATAGAAGGGCAATGAGCCCTATTGTCATATATCAGGAATAGTGAATGGCAGAAGTTGAAGGTGTCCAGGAAACATTAACTCAGTCCATGCTCTACACAACTGCACACACTAAGGCCCTTGCGAGAGAAAGAATGCAATACTGTAGATGAACCCTGGAAGTTAAGTCTATGTCCCAGCTCTGGCATAAATCTCTAAGTGAACTTGAGGAAGTCACCTCTCCTCTTTGGATTTCTGTGTATTCATTTCTAGTGGTAGGGCAGGATGGAGGAAGTACTGCATACCTCAAATGTACATGATTTACAGTAATCATTCCTGAACAGGGTAGAATTTACCAGTCTGGGCTGGGATAGAAGGGGAATGGGGTAGCCATCTTTTCCCAGCTAGGCAGTGTTCATAAGATTACACCATCAGTGACATCCCTCAGCTGTTAACAGAATGTATGTTTTGGGGATTGGGCATTTATTTGAAGAGAGTCTTTCTAGATGTCATTGTGTGACTGGTATTGAGAAGAAAGTGTCCAGGTGGCTATCAAAATTGAGCACCTGACTCTTAGTTGGTGGTGCTGTTTGGGGAGGTTTAGGAGGTAGAGCCTTGCTGGAGGAAGGATGTAACTAGTGGTGGCTTTGGCGGTTTAAAGCCTTGTACCATTTCCAGTTTGCTCTATCTGCTTTGTGCCTGTTCTTGAGGACATGAGAACTATACTTTCTTTTCCAGCCACAATGCTTATCTGCTGCCATGCCTTGTTCTGAAATTGTAAACCAAATAAACTCTCCATGCTATAAGTTGTCTTGGTTGTGGTATTTTATCACAGCAACAACAACAAACAAAATAAAACCAACTAATGCAGCATATTTTACAACCACCTGAATGACATAATGTCACTCAGGCCCGAAATAATAGATCTCTGTGTTTGGGCTTTACAATTTGTTGACTGGGTATGAAAGGGAAGATCCTGTCTCAACAAATAAGGAACAATAATGAAATACTAGTTTAGCATTGGTAATAATGGTAGCTATCACAGCGTGAGTTCAGCAGCTACAATGTTATACCACACTTGCCCACGAGCTTTCTTTCATAGTACTTCTTTTTCCAAGAGGCTCCTCCTACTGCACAAATACCTGTCTTACAATTCCAGTCTTTGTTATTTCCAAATAAAACCTTTGACATGGATAATTGCCTCTATACTTAGATGTATTGGACATATAAGCCAGCAGGAACTCTAGCCCTCTCTCTTGTAGCCCCCTTTTAAGTTTAAGTTTCACTTTCCTGTACTTCAAATTTCCTACAGGTCGAGTGAAGACACTTTACCTCTTAGGCAGTGGGTTCCAACCAAATACTTTACAATGTTTTTAAAAACGAATATCACCCAAACATCAGAACCTATCTGCACTAATAGTTGAAAGCACTGACACAAAAGAGGCAAACATGTTTCTTAGGGATGTGGGAACTAAAAGGGACTGGGAAAGAGGGGGGAGGATAGGCCCAGTCCAGCCAGAGCTCCTCCTGTGCTCTGGGCAGGCAGACGCAGAAGGGCTGACAGATGTCTTCCACTCAGCCCAGGTGGCATCACTTGGTGGGGTGTGGACAAAGGGCAGACCCCGGACTGCCCCCCCAGGGTTACACCCTGTATCCCTGGGGTTATGGGAGAGAGGTTCCCACACAGGTAACTCTGCTTGTCTGAGAGTAAGCATAGGGGGCCTTGATGAGCAGAGGCAGTCTATGGTTTTAGAGCTTTATTGTAGAAATGGGGGGAGAAAAGGTGGAGAGAGAGAGAGAGAAAGAGAGAGAGAGAGAGACCATGGCCAAGAGGAGAGAAGGGGAAAAGGAGAGAGAGATGAAAGGCTAGAGTAAGAGGGAGAAAGAGGAAGAGATTAGAGAGAAAGAGGGGAGAGGATGGGAGGGGAGGGGAGGGGAGGGGNAGAGTGTAAGGGGAGTAAGAGCAAAAGAGCACAAGAGTGAGGAGTGGCCAAAGAGCCCTTCTTATGCCATTATCTTTACTGTTGCTAGGTAACTGGGGAGGAGTCTAGCCTGAAGGTCAGAATCTTGGGACATTGCCTACCTGGCTACTAAACATGCTTCTCCTGTAGGGGCTCTCCGAGGGGGCGGTAACTTCGACACCCTAGGGACATGGGCTTCCTCAGCCTCTGTGTTTCTGAATGTGCTCTGACTCATTTCCTGTTCCTTGTTGTTTTTTTGTCACCAAGCAGATCTGTATCAGGTACCAGCCTCAGTATCATGCTCACCCCAGCGGCCACCTTCAGATCCTGGCTGTTCTATCAACCAGGATCTTAATTATCTATAATTCTTTCTTATCTCATCTGCTAGGATGCTCACTCTGCCTGCTCAACTTCCTTGCTCTGCCCTCCATGTCACTGTATTTTTCTTCTCTTCCATTTTGTTTCTCTGCTGTATTCTGGTTGTCTTTAGATATGTCTAGGAGCATTTGACTGAGTATAATACACTTTTGCTTCTGGTTATGACTGCATTGTGTGCAGGTGTATGGGCATGTATGTTCACCCTTGGTTGCATGCACAGAGGTGAGAGGTTATTGTCAGATGTCTTCTTCTATCGCTCTCCATCTTACTTTTCAACTCAGGGTCTCTCAATAAACCTGAGGCTCACTGATTCTGCTGGACTGGACTAGCCACCCAGTGAGTCTCTGAGGTCTGCCTTTCTCACACACCCCACCCTACTGTTGGGGTTACAGATGCACAATACAGAGCCCAGCCTTACATTCATGGTACAGATCTGAACTCAGGTCCTCATGAATATATTGCAAGCTCTTTGCTAATGAAACTTTCTCTGTTAACTTTCTCTGTACCTATTAAGTAGGATGTTTTAAACTTACTAAATTTTTGGTTCTGTGAAACCTAGATAATTTCAATAGCCTCATGTTTCAGAGTCATGAATTCATACTTCTTAATACCCCTTGAAATATATTCCATAGTAGGCCTTCTGTATCTGAGGGTCCTGCACATGTGGATTTAACCACCTATCAACAACAATTATTTTTAGAAGTATGTATCTTTACTGAACGTAGAGAGATCTTTTTTCTTGCCATTTTTCTCTAAACCATGCAGTATGGCAACCATTTACACAGCTTTTGTCTGTCTTGGGTATTTTAAGTCATCGAGGTGATTGAAAGCATATGGGAAGCTGTGCACAAGTGGTAGGCAAATCTCAGAATATCTTATATTAGGCACTCAAGCATTGAGATTTGGGTGTCACTGGGTCCTGCTCGCAATCCTTCATGGATACAAGGGGATGGCTACATTAGTTTACTAGGGCCACAGTGACAAAACGCCATAGCCACAATGGCTTAAATAATAGGAATTAATTTTCTCCAGTACCAGGGGTTAAGGATCTAAGATCAACACATCTTCATAATGATGAGTTCTCTTTTTCTTGCTTGTAAATGGCAGCTTCCTGACTGTGCCTTCCTGTTCTCTACCCACCATAGACAGGCCTCTCCATGTTGTCTAAGTGCCTTCTGTGATTCTGTACCTGGTAAGACAGCCTTAAAACCCACCTGACAGGGCCCGTCCACCTTTATCACTCACTGAAAGGCCCTTTCCTACAAAGAGTCACACTCTGACGCTTCACCATGGTAATTCTGAGGGACACAATTCACAGTATGACACATGTTATATTTCCTATTTCAGTTTCTTACAACTATAACTATTTTTCTCTGCTTGTCTGACTCTATGGTTTATTTCTGCAGGCTCTTGCTTCTTGTCATGTGAAATGAGTGATTTTTCAGTCAGGAGGATATGTTTTTTGGAACTTACATGTGGGGACTCTTGATGGCCCATATTTAGTGTGTACACCTCTGGAGAGAAGCTGCCTCTGCTCCTGTCAGGCTCCCTGGGTACTTCTAACTCATGACCACTTGTAAACTAAGCCTTGAGTTTGGGTTTTTATAGTTCTTGGTATGAAGACAGACAAAAGAGACGGCAGTACATGAAAGGTGCATGAATTTCTGCCCTTAGCTCATAGGAAGGAAGGTTTGCAGCCTCTGAAATTTTTCTCGGGAAAAACAAAAAACAAAACAAAACAAAACAAAACAAAACAAAACACAACAACAAAAAAAACCCAAACCTGTCCAGGCTGTCCACCCAGATACAAAGGCAAGAATGTCCTTTCCCCAACATGCTGTCAATTCGAGGTAGCAGCTTTATTCCCAGCAGGTCCTTCTCCCTTCCTCTACAAGTTTCCCAGAGATGCAGCACTGATTTATGATGAGCAAGAACAGAAATATTTTTTCTTCTCACACTTCTGGGTCCTAGACACCTAACATCAAATTGACAAGGCTATGCTTTCTGGAGATTCACCTGTCCTTTCTACCTTCTGATGGTCCCACATCCTTGACTTATGGATCCCAGTCTCTGCTGCTGTCTCCACATGACCTTCTTCTGCATTCCTCTCTGTGTTTCCTCTCTTTGTAGAGGAATACCAGTCTTTGGACATTTCCCCTGCAGCAAATCCAGGATATTTATTCTTGATGCAGTTACCTAATCATATCTGTGAAGAGTATTTCTAAGTTTCTATGTGGGACATAAAGTTTTAGAAGTACTCATTGATATATATCATATATTCATATATGAAGTTCAAGGGTATTTGTCCTTATTCTTGCCTTCTGCTATTGCTGTAAGATGGGCACAACACTGGTTCTAACTTAGTGCATAGCCAGGTCATTTAAAAATATGTCAGTAGGTCCAGCTGAGATCAGCAGAACTTCTAGTATTCCATGCCAGAGGTAAGGACAATAAACCAGGACAGGATAATGTTAAGTTGTGGTTGTCTCTTGCATCTCAGTGCTATGACCATAGATAAAATGCTGTGTACTAATAAGTAATAAAAATCCTCTGCGTGAGTATCCCTTTGAGGTCATTAAATGTCCCCTGACTGACTTTTCATGTGTCAACATACCCAGGTATGGTCTCTTGTCCCCCTGATCATTGAAATAAATGTCATAGGGGTCTGAATATACTTTTTGTGAAGAGGTGACTTTCAGGGAAGGGAAGATCTATTTTAAGGAGGAGAAAGAGAAATGAGAGGAGAAAGAGCAAGAAGAAGAGAAAACTGAGGAGGAGGAGGAGGAATAAAAAAGGCTTCCTTCTTCTCTTTCCCTCCTTCTTCTCCTCTTTCCTCCTCATCGACTTCAGTTCAATCATTCCTCCATTTCTCCACTTCCACTTCGAAAGCCCTCAACCTTCTTCCCTCTTACACTAGTTTTGTGTGACAGACTTTAAGAGTTTCTTAATAATTTTATAATAACAAAATTTTATACGTAGATTATTCAACTAAAGGAGAGCCAAAATTCCAAGGCAGGAGTTTACATTAGCATAGTCAAGTTTCAGCAGTCATTAAATCACTAGAGTAATATAAGTTTTAAAAATGTACAGTCAGAAAGGTAACTGCCTCTGAAGTGGCACCTTCTAGTTCACCTTTATATAGAGCCATATCAGTGATGGCTCAGAATCAGAACAAACAAGTGAATCAAGGGACAGTAACAGAAATCTAGGCTCTAATGTGCTTGTCCTTCTTCAGATTGATTAGTTAGGAAGATGGGTGGTTGACTGAGTTTCCTACATCCATCTTAGGATGAGAATCTACTGTGGAGAATTTCCTGCCTTTAGTAGAACTGCTAATACATCTCCTTGACTTTGGCTCTCTCTTCTTCTTGACTTATAACTGTGCAGTATTCTTATGCTTCATTAGAACTCTTAATACCCCTGCTAGATTTTGGCAATCTGTTCTTGATTTATAACTGACCAGTTTTCTTCTAACCAACATGCTTTCTCTTCAGATATGTCCAGAATTCCAGTTGTTAGAACAATCATTAAACGGTCTTCATGATAAAACTCTCTCTTTCCGTAAGTCCAACACTTACCTCTCTATCAGTCCTTTGTAGACATGCCAGGTTCTGCTCTGTAGAAAATCTCTACAACATCCTCACAAGACAGTTCCTCAAAAAAAAAAAAAAAAAAAAAAAAAAAAAAAAAAATCAGAGGCTTGCTTTGTCTGAGGGAGTATGTGCAAATGTGTAAGTGGTGAGTTGGATGAGCAAACATGTCAATAGGGAAGACAAAGAGTGGGAAGACTGGTGCAGGCTGTTCTGCTCTATGGAGACTATGATTCCTTACAAAAGACTCCAATTGACAGGGCTACACTGGCACTCCAATATCAAGATTTTGTGGTCAATGTTTCTCAATACTCATGGCATTCTGGGCTCTTTGTAATGTTATCTCCTTAGGACACTTTGGATCTATTGTTATCCAACATCAACATGGCTTATAAATTTGAATACAATCAAGACCAAAAATATGCTGGTGACTAAAGTTGCATTGGCTTTTTTCTTCTTTTTTTATATTTTAAAGATCTTCATCAATTCTTTGTGAATTTCATGGAATGTAGTTTGGACATGTGCACTCCCCTCCATTCTTCCTCTAATAGTCTTCTCAACTCTCCCATCCCTTCCCTCTCAACTCTCCCATCCCTTCCCTCTCAACTCTGACACTGGGATTCCTCTATTTTTCCCCCTTTTATTCTCCATTGAGTCCAGTTGGCCAACTAGTCTTGGATTTGGGGCTTGCTCTGGTATGTTGTCAGCCTACCAGGTCACATCATTAAAGAAAGCTGACATTCCTTCTCCAACTGGCTATCAGATGCTGATAGCATCTCAGTGCACAGTAAGGTTCTGCATATACCTTCCCTCGTTGGCTTTTAACCATCGCAACAACATCCTTTTGGCCAACGTTGAGCTTACGATCCACAAAAGACTTCAGATTGATTCTTCTTTTAAAAGCATGGGTCACGTCCAGTCTTCTAAATCTCATACTAGATATAGTCCATCCATTAATTGCTGGTAAATTTGGCATGCAGACATCAGTCATCAGTGTCACTGGCTGAGGACGGATGAGTGGTATGAATCCATCTGTCACAAGCTGCTGCTCCGTGGCCTGCCTTTAAGTTCCTCGGCAGATTGATCACCTTCTCGCAAGACTTTTGAAGATTACAAGGTAACAGTGAGGGGGAAGGAAAAGCAACTCAGGTTTGGATTGCTCACTGCGTTTAACAGATTGCACTCCTACCTGCAGCAGATTGCACAGATGAGTAATAAACTTGAATGGGATAAGTTTGATCTATTCTTTGACAACTTCACATATGTAAGTTGTCTCTCTTGATACTATCCATTCTCAACTCCCTTTTCTACTCCCCAGAGGCAGTCAGAACAAGCATACACCTCTCTATGGCTTTCTTTGTTTGGTTTTGTTTTTCTTTTGTTTTTGTTTGTTTTTGGAACCCACTGAGTCTAATTGATGCTGCCTACTGGGATGCTGACTGAGTTTGCTGTTGAGCTTGTGCTGGTAGCCACAGTTTGAGTGAGTTCAGAGTGTAGGACCATGTCATGCGAGCAAATAGCATTCCATAGCACTCATCTTACCCTCTGGCTCTTACATCTCTTGTGTCTCTTCTTCCTAGATGTTCTCTGTGCCATGGAGGAGGGGGAGCCCCATTAAGGGGCAAGCACTCAAGAGCCATTTATTTCCAGTCCTTTGACAATTAATGAGTCTCTGTACTAACTGCTGACCACTGTAAAGGGACGCTTACATGGCTGAGAACAGCACTGATCTATATGTATAAACATAAATATTTAGAAAGAAGCTTGACAACATGTCCACTTAGCAAAACAATGATAGTGAGTTATTCTGGAGCTTATGAACTCCAGAGCCATGGGCCTTTGATCAGGGTCACAGTACCAGGCACAAATTTCCTCCTGTAGAGCAAGTCTGGGTCTAGTTGGCTACCCCTATAACCTTCATATCACTATTACCAATTGGTACACTTTGTCCAACAGATCAGTGTTGTAGTTACCAGGGTTTACCAGTGGGTAATAACATTGGTGACCTTCTTCCCCCTCACAGCCTGTGTAGTACCCTCTGGAATAATGAAGCTAGTCTCTAGGATGGAAATTATTAGATCAATTTCAGCTTGACATCTCTATGTTCTGCAACCAAAATGAATTGTGTCTTCAGCATTAGGGCTGTATCATCCAGTTGTGGTAGGGAACAAGATGAATGACAATGTGGTATTGTTTGGGGCACTCTTGGGTGTCCTTAACCAACAAACCATAGAGATGAATTACATGCTAGTATTGTATTTTAACTCTGACATAAGTAACTTCCTATCACTGTTCAGTGAAAGAGTTGTAAAGCTGAGACTTAATCTTAGTATTTTTTTCCTTTTAAGTGTTAATCATTTTAAACTAAAAACACAAACATAAGGTTTCTAAACTTATTTTGTAAAATGTCAAGGCCAGGTTATCCCTGGAGAGCCTGGAGTCCTTGTTCGAGAAATAGTTAATATTCTGGCACGGAGTGGGAAGGACTCGTGTGCCCTGATCACTACCAGAGGACTTATGGACAGTTTATGGCTTCTAAAGAGGAAAACTCAGTTTTCTCTTAGGATATATCCCCTGTGAGGTGATAATTCTCCAGTGAATGAACTCACACTCCAAAATATATGGGCAGCACAAATTGTATCCAATGGGTTATTAAAAATAGAGGCCATAAAGTTGGAGGGACTAGGGAGGTGAGATAGATGTAGAAGGAGTTACAGGGAGGAGCAGAGAACAGATATGATTAAAATACATCGTATGAATTTCTCGACGTTTAATAGAATATTTTTTAAATAAGTAAGTAATTTCCCTAAGAATTGTGAGATTTATAAGTTTCCTTGTGGGAGACCCAAATAACAACAAGAGCTAATGAATTTGAGAAAAGATAGTTTCTAAACTCCACAATGTATGTTCCATTGCTTGCCTATGAACTCTGTTAGGCTTATCGTGAATACAAACTTGTTTGTTCAATTTTTACACATTTATAAATTATATTACCTGTCCACTACTCTTTCTTTTCCCACTCTCATTCCCTGTGGACCCACACTTCTTATTTTTCTATGTATATTGCTATAGTTAGACTCACACCTGTATCAGTCTAACTTCTGGTTCTAGAGGACCTAGCCAGATAAAAGCATGTACATATTGACACTTTGTTTATTATCCTTTCCTATCTAAGCAGTTCACCGCAAAGTGGGACATTTAATTTGGAATCTCATAGACCAATTATTTTGGAAATGAAGACACTGTAGGCCACGAAGTTGAGCATTTCTCTGAAGAATATTGTTTTGCATCCCTTCCATAAGGAAAACTATCCATTACACCACACGATGTTCTTTTAAATTCAAATGACAATGTGAAGCTTTCCAATCAGGTTATCAATGGGAATACCCTTTACTTTTCTTAATGTCCCCTGAGATTGGTGACTTTGGCCATAGAGTCTTCTGAAAGGTCTTCTTTTAATGAAGTTGCACCCCAGGCTTGTTCTCAGTCCTAGCCTTTCTCTTACCTAGCCTGTGTGCAGTACTCCATGCAAGACAGAAATCAATAACCCCTTTATTAATTAAATGACACTTTATAAAAGCTCTCCTCCAGGGGCTCTGAGAAAGCCAGCTTTGGCTAGCTGTAAAGTTTTAGGTAATCATTTAAGAAAAAAAAATGTTATTCATCATCTTTATGGCAGATCACGGCCGACACATTCTCCCCAGGAGTTCAATCTATCAAGATCTTCAATGCAAGGACGGCTAACAAGGTCCCTGTCACTTTGGGTGAAATATACATGTACCACCAGAAGCTCCAGAGTTCAACCAGGAGAAAAGTTGTAGCCAGCTCCTAGTCCTGCATTCTCCATGTGTAAAGTCTGCAAGAGTTTTCAAGCTTGCTTGCCCTCATGGCAGAATAGTGAGGGGGAAAAAAAAAAAAAAGACTTGTTCAGTTTCCTCACCTTCGAAGGATGGATAGAGGGCAAGAAGTTAGATTCTATGTGTGAGTTATTCGGGAGTTCCAACATGCCTGAAGTCACTTGGTAATGTCAAACTTTAACTTCAACATTCTACATTTATACCACACCCAGTGACATCTGAATTCATGGTGTTCTGAAAATAGTGTAAATTGTGCTACCTTGCTTGTTCCTTTTCTCTCATACTGTAAGTTAGATGGTGAGGGGTACATTGTCACTCTCTCCTTGCAGACAAGGAAACTGAGTGACAGATAGCTTACCTGGGTAAGGATTTAAGCTCACACCTAGCTCAGGTAGCATGTGTCGATTTTCAATGATTATATACCTATAATGTTCACCTTGATCTTCCTTGTTTCTTTTCACTGCATGGAGCAAATGGAGTTTGTACTAAGCTGTTTTGTAGTCATTTCTGCTTTCCAGGGTTGGGAACACCTTCCCTTAAGTATAATTGCCTAGAACAAGACAATGTTTCAGTATTGGAGTGGCCAGAAGATTCCACGTTCTAGTCCAGGTACATATATGCAGTACTCCAAGAATGGCAGCAAACTTGCTTGCTTTTGAGTTCCACATTCCTGAGCACAGCACAATCCTTTCTCTGACTTCTGGAAACCAAGGAAGGGATTGGGTCATCATCTCAGCCACTAAATGGAAGCTGGGGACTGGATAGATACTGCAGTTAGTAAATTGCTTGCCAAACAAGCATAAGGATCTAAGTTCCAACCTCCAGAACCCATGACAAAAATTCAGAAACAATGGTACATCTTAGTAATTCTAGACCAGGAGAGGTGGGAGCAGTGAACTCTTGGAGCCTAACCAGTCAGTCTTACCAAACTGATGAGCTCTAGGTTCAGGAGAAGATCATATCAAAATAAATGATTGATGATGGATAATTATGACAACGACCATAATAATGATAAATGTGGAAAAATTTTCTCAGTGACTGACAAAAAAATCAAACGTTGACCTTTGATCTCCATGTATATAATCACACATGTGCATGTATATCAACACACAGATAACAACACAGGAGCAGGTGTGTGTGTGCACACATGCACGCACACGTGCACACACATACATTATATATATATGTATAAGTATACATATTATAATAAATAAAAGGGGTTTGAAGCAGATTTGAACTCAATCCAAGACATCCCTAGTATTCCCTCTCCCTCCCTGACTCCCTCCATCCCCTCTGTTTCTGAATGTGTATGCCTGCAGTAAGTTGGTGGAACACATGCAAATTCAATTGGCATTCATTATGCTCATTGTGCTCAGTGCCTGTGCCCAGATTGCTTGGTTTAATTCTAATTTCCTGAAGTGGATATTACTGTCTCTATTCTTCAGACAAAGAACAGAGACTCAGAGCAGCTAAGTGAGTTTACATTCCGTGCTGTATGTGTTTTTCATTCTCCTCAGCATAAGTGCCGTAGAGCCCCATGTGATGTTGAGTATGTCCTCTTCTTGGATAAATACCTTTTCTGTTGGACAGAGCTCAAAGCCTCGTGGCCTAATTCTCTTGCTACTGGGAACTCTACCGTTGACTTGCTGAGCATAGAACTCTGAGGCAGAATGGAATTTACTCACTGCTCCAGGGTGGTAAGAAAGGCTGCTGTTCTGCCCAAGAAGGGCTCTGGCATCTTTAGCACCTGGCTATGCATCCAGAGACACAAAGATGGACTTGAATTGAGGATCAGTGGCCTGTTTTCTGACACAAGGAGCAACTGATTTACCTGCTCCCTTGGGACTGAAAGCTGATGCCATGGAAAGTGGCCCTGATGACTGCAGGGGATAAAAGTTAAATTGTGAGGACATGTGCTTCTTTGGAATGATGCTAAGCAGAGAGGGTGTGTTCTTCTACAGTGCTGTGCTTGGGAGGTGAGGAGGAGAGAAGAGAAGAAGACTATGAAGAGAAAAGAAAAGCAAGGGGTTCAAGTAGCAATAGCCCAGGGAAACTAAAGAAGAATGAACACGCAAAGAAGAACTTCTGGAGAAACAAAATTCGTCATTTTCCTTAGGTTTGTATAGGCCTCCCAAATTCAACTCCCTGTTCCTGGAGATATCTTGTGTGACACCAATAAGAAATTCACAGAGGCCCTTCAATGCCCATGCCCTTTTAATCTACCAAATACCTTTCTTCTCATTTCAGTGGGAAGAGACTCCAAGAGAATATGTGCTACACAGATGATAGGAAGGAAGGAAGGAAGGAAGGAAGGAAGGAAGGAAGGAAGGAAGGAAGAAAGGAAGAAAGGAAGAAAGGAGGGAGGGAAGGAAGGAGGGAGGGAAGGAGAGAGGGAGGGAAGGAAGGAGGGAAGGGAGGGATGGAGGGCAGAAGGAAGGAAGGAAGGAAGGAAGGAAGGAAGGAAGGAAGGAAGGAAGGAAGATAGGTACAGAGATAGAGATAGATAGATAGATAGATAGATAGATAGATAGATAGATAGATAGATAGATAGATAGATCATAGAGATAATAGCAGGCTGATAATAGGAATAATTCATGTCAATACATAAAACTAAGTTTAATGTAATAAAGATAACATCGCTGAGGAGTATTGACTACAAAACCTTGCTCCTAGAAACTACAGGAATGCAGCCTAATAGAAAATATGTTGTAAAGTGAGCAAAGGAGAGATTGCAGAGTCCATATATGGGAGTAAGGTGGCACAGGGAACAGACAGATCTATGAGATACCAATCAGCCACAGGATCATATGGGAAGCAACCAATCCCTGACAGTGTACTATGTTGCCAAACTACGAATCATTATAGATTGGCAGTACTGAATCTAGTTTCCACTCATGATATTTTCTGCTTGTGGTCTGTTTAACAGAATGTGAGTCTACTGTAAGCTGAAGTAACAGCGGGACTGCAACTGACCTACAACTGAACTTCTAAATCCCCTTCTAGGCCAAGCATCAGGTTGTGCTAATGAGAGCCACTGACTGCACTACAGAATGAAGTTTTGTTGGTCTGTCTGGCAGTATTGAGCCACTTCTGCAGTGGAAGACCATCCTCATGACAGCCTTGAATAACAGGTAACTGTATGGTTGGCAAGACCAGCTTCAAAAAACAAACAGACAACAAATAGCTGGAATCATTAGTGTTTAGTTCCCTTGTCCTCATTAAACCAGCATAAGGAAAATGTGTCTTGTGTCACCTCTGACTTTTGATGTTGGATGCTGCAGCTATAAAAGGATGAAGGTTGGTAATTGGCTGTCTAGAAGGAAGTGTATGAAGGTCATGTTCTCATAGGAAACCTGCCCTCACTGTCTTCATGGCAGGGAGCCAAACCCCAGCATTGAACCTTCTGGCCCTACATCCCTAGTCTCTAGTTGATGTAGGACCCCTCCTCAGCACAGCATGTGCAGGGCTGTGCATGCTGAGCCAAGAGAAGTATCAGGGGAGACAGATCCATTAGCTCCTCTGAAGAGCACTCTCTTAATCAAATACACTAACTGTGCTGTTTACTATGTAAACTTTGGATGGAGCAGCCTCACAAAGGGGCTTCATAACAAGCACTCTTAATATTTATGGCTGACTTTGGAGGCTCCTCATTCTACCTTAATGAGCTCATCACATCCTGAATTGCTGTGACATTCTAAAAGAAGCCAAGAGTATTCCAAAGCACTGAGGGGGTTGGATAGGTAAGGTTTACCTGTGCTTGGCCTAAAGCCTTCCTGACCTAAATCATACTATAGATGTAGGCCATGGAAGTGCCCACTGGCATCTACTGTATACCTGTCTTTGAACTGGAGGCTGTGGATCAGAGGGCATGCAGATGCTAGACATTGTGGGAGGTAGAGGCTACATAGTAAATGACTGCTAGGTGAGGAGATTCTCTTACCAGCTGAGTTGCCCAGAAAAGGCTCTCCTACTTTGTCAGCGCCCTGCAAAGCCGTGCAAAGAGCCTCCAGGGCTACAGCTTTCAAGGGTTCTCCCCCATGTCAGGATTGGAATTTTTGGGGGATATGTCCCCTTTGAGTTGGGCCTAATTCTATAAGCAATCCCTCACTCAGACTCCTATAAACATCTCAAATAAACTCATGGTTCGGCTAAGATGGACTCCAGTAGAGTCGTTTATTTGATCTGTTGTTGGTGACTATTTGAGATGAAAAGTTTGTCCCCATCTTTCTGGAAGTCACATAACCGTGTTTTCTGTGAGTAAAGGGCCACAGTAAAGGGCCATCGCTCTCCCTGCATGAACCACGTGCATGAAGGTGCCCAGAACATTCCCAAGCCTTCACTAATCCAAAGTGGACTCTCTCCTCTTGCTATTGACCTGCTTCACTGGCCAGTGACTATGTGATACTGGACAAGAAGCTTCCTTTCTCCAAATCTGGTTGCATATCTGCACAAGAAGGCTTTCAAGCCAGATAGAAATCATGACCATACTCAGTTACTTATCTTCACTGGCTGGATAATGACAAACCTAAGGTATCCATATTCGTGGGTGTAGCAAGGAAGGTGGTAGAGATGTGAGTTAGTAAAACCCCATGATGGGCTTCTGAGATTCCAGAAACTTTCAGAGTGCAAGTTATAGTTTACATGTGTGCATCGCATCCATCAGATTCAATGAGATCTAAAGTACTTTAGAACTATGTGTACTTGGATCTATTAACATCCTCTGAGGTTTCTTCAGTTCCTCTTATAACTCCCCAAGGTGAGCCATAAACAGAGCTGCCCAGGCAGATATCATGGGACTCACACCTTCGATGTGTGCCCACTTACGTAAGAATGAGGGATTAGCATTTGGAGTTAAATGGACCTGAGCTCAAACTTCACCCACCTGGATCGGGAAGTCTGTTTCCATCTTAAAAATCTGACACATCAATGCACGAAGACTCTGTGTCCTCAAACATTGTCCCATGAATACTAAGTCTATTCATCATTAGTAATACAGTAAGCATGTTCTACGATAAGACAAGAGCACCTAAATATAGTACTTGTGTTGTATGGCTACTGTGTGGGAGCATCTACACCAAAGAATGCTTTGGGGATTAACATGTGATGGCGAATATCATTTCTCTGGTTCTATCTTAGTGCCAGCAATATTATTGTTGATAATGAACATAAGTATCAACTCTGTGCCTTGGTCTGTATCCTAAGGTGTCCCCCCCCCCCCAGTACTGAGTGGTGCTGACTGCAGGCTCGTCCTCCAATTCCCTGAAAGTAAGAATTTCAGTGAAATTCTCTGTCCCAGGTCTTCACCAAGAGCAAATAGAGCAGTAGAAGATGGGATGGATTCAGACAAGCAGCTGGAGGACCCTGCAAAGATGGCAGACATGCCATTCAAAGAAGAATATTACAGGTCCAGCAGGATTGAGAGAGAGGTCCAGGGTTGCTGACTAACTTACTACCAGTAAAGAGGAGTTGGAGAGCAGCGGGGATCTGCTGATCTTTTTTTGCTACAGGTTCCCAGGAGCCCTGATTACCTCTCAGCAGGGAGGGGTAGACATAAAGAAAGCAAGAAGATAAGTGAATGGATAGCTGGACATGCTCCAAGAGGAGGCCTGACCCTCCCTCTGCAAAGCAGAGCCTGCCAATGCCTCTCCTTTCTCATTCTTTAATTAAAACTCCAGCCCTGTCAGGGAGGGGAATAGTTGCTGTTGGGCAGAGATGCTTAGAGAGGCTAGAAGGTCTCTCTTGGGTTCTCTGAATGAGAGCTGGATTTCAAGGGACTGGGGATAAAGTGGAGTTTGGAAGAAGGGGAGGTTGATGGATGGAGAGGATGAAAAAAAAATCTATTAGCAATGTTGAGTCCCTTAGAGAATGGTTCTTGAAGAAGCCCGAGTAAACAGCTTCCTGATCCTCGAAATTTGTTAATTAAGCATTTGGAACAGGCTCTGGGGTATGAAGGCAGACAATAGAAACCAGTTCTGAGAGTCTTCCAGGCTTCTAAGAGGGCAGGATATGTTAAGGGCACTGGCCTGAGTAAGGTGTAATTCAGATTCTGAAAGAGAGACAAAACCCTGTCTCCCATGTACTACAGAAGGTCTTGTTAATAGTAAGACCAGCTAGAGAGAGGACAGGGACAGTAAGAAAATCTTATGAGTAAAAGCAAAAGCCTTTTAACAAATTGCATTAAGGACAGCAGAAACCACACAACAAAGGGATTTCCTTACTGGCATGAACTGTACACACAGTATAAGCAAACAATCCATTGTTATTGCTTGTGCTACTGTGATGCTGGCTTTTCTTTTAATTCATATCAGCACATAGTGTAGCCTAACTGAGAGACACTGTTGTATCAGATTTGACCGAAGCATTCTCTGTTGATAGATGCTGTGCTCCTCAGCTCTGTCAACTTTATACAAACTAACATCACCTGGGAAGAGGGACTGAAAAAGGTGCCTATATCAGATTGGCCTGTAGGAATTTTCTTGATTAATTATTGATGTGAACGTGTAGACTATGCTACCACCCACCAGGATAGGTTAGTCATGTAAGAAAGCAAGCTGAGCAAGCCATGAGGAACAAGCCAGTAAGCAGTGTTCCTCCAAGGGTTTTGTTATACCATCTTCCTCCAGGTTCCTGACTTGATTTTCTGTCTCAATTTCCCTCAATGATGAAAAGAGACCAGGGAATTATAAGATGAAATAAGCCCTTTCCTTCTCTAAGGTGGTTTTGGTCAGTGTTTTACCACAGCAACAGAGAAAGAAACTAGAACAGATGTCGAAGTCACTTCTAGTATTTTCCAGCTTAAAAAAAAAATAAAGAACTCCCATATATACCCCTTTGCATAGTTTTACCCCTTGGTCTTCTTTAAGTACTGAGTAATACATTATGGGAGGAAACATAGCAGGTTCAAAAGGGTTGCATGACTTTTGGAAGACTGCACCTGGGGATTGTTAGTATGGAAGAAGTGGGAGAAAGTAGAAAGAGACAAAACAAGACAAATTTATAAACAATTCACATGAAAAATTATGAATGAAATAATCATATTTATGCAAATCCATGAAAGTCTAAATATATATCTAGTTTTATACAATCACATTTTCATCTATATACAAAAGTTTAAAAACTTACAGTTACTTAGTAATTTTTTTTTTAGAAAAGGAAGCCACTAGACCATTTAAGACTCTAATGCAAATGCAAATGCTAATTTAGGATGATGAAATACTGGGGGATTATTAAGCATTTATTTATACTTCTGCCCAGGACAGACAGGGATTAGCTACTGCATGCTAAGGAAAGGAATAAAGTCAAGGTACCCAGGATAGCCTGATGCTGATATAGTATGAGAAGAAGAGAGAGGAAACTGGGATGCTGTTTAAGGATAGGAAAAGGGAGACACTTGAGTCGGATCAGAGCAGATTCCATGTTGAAAGGTGGTGAGATGCATGCACAGAGCCACTGGGATGGAACTACTAGGCAAACAAATGCTTGTGTCATTATCTGGCTGAACAGTATCTTATAAGAAGAAGGTTTTGTTTTTTTCTTCAGAATACCTCTAATAACTAGCATCATGGCTAACCTGAAATTATAAAAGCACAAGAAACATTCTGGTGATTGAGAAAGAGAGAGAGAGAAGAACAAGTTTTACTTTAATCCTTTGGATTATAGGATGGAAAGCTCACCCCATGCCCTGGATGATTGCTGGCTGGATCCTACGCAGTTCCAGAATCTTCTCCCCTCTCCACCTATAAGCACTAGGTTTCATTGGCCATACTGCCCACCAGCCACCTCTAGCTCAGCATGGCGTTTCCATTGTGTCTCTGAGACTGTGTCAGCACTTACTATGAATGGGCTGTCACCTCTGCCCCTCTAGACAAAGCTTTTAAACTAGGCTTGCCACCAATCCTAACAATACAGATCATACATGTGCTGGAAGTCTAGTTTTCACTTTCTGCAATTGCTGCCACTCCCTTCCTGAATGTATTTTCTCTAGGAAAAAAAAAATAGAAAAGAAAAAAAGTCCAGTCTTTGAGGTACTCAGCACTATCTTCTTTTCACACCTGACTACACCCAGGAGATCACATCTACTGGACTGGATATACTAACTTATTATAAAATATAAAGAACTTGCCAAGCATTCAAAATATAGTGAAATAGAGGATCTTAGAGGCTCACCTGTTCCAAGGTGTTAGAGTCTGATAACCCTTTAATGGATTATCTTTCCAAGCAGATGGGCATTATTACAGAGTACAGAGTAAATGTGTTGTTATGCATCATCTGATAAAACTGTAGACTCTGGCTTAATTTTCTGAACATGAATATATTTGATGCAAGTATAGCATAGAAACCAATGGTTAAATATCAGGCTAGTTGGGGTATGGCAAAAACGTGCAGGATTCAGACTATTAAGAACTGAGCCATTTAACAAATGGGGATGGTTTTAACCAGAAACAATGAATTATAAAATATGTAGCTGAAATATCGAGGGTTTTTATTGTATTTTGTTCCAAGAAACTCACTATTCGGTTAATTGAATGGCTAGAAATGTTTCTTCTTTCTTTTGTAGTCCATGTGATTGCAAGGTGGTTGTGGCTGTTCTGTATAACGTGCAAATATGGCAGTCATTATTACATAAATTACAGGAATGATTCCACCTCTTCTTCCCCTTGCATCTTTTCCCCATCAATAGAAAAACAGTTGCAGAAGCTCCTTGTATTAACTCACATCAATGCACAATCATAACAAATATAACCCAGATTCCAAAGACAAAATGCAGTAGAGACTTACTTCTTGCTCATGTCATAGTCTAACTCAAGTAGAAGGCTGTCAAGAATGCTCTCCTTCATAAATATTTTCAGGGACCCAGGTTCCTTCCATTTATTGCTTCCATCATTCTTCATGATCTCAGAATAATCTTTCCTCTGGATGGGAAGCAAAAATGTTATGGAGCAGGAGAATTGTCATTATCTCACATCTATTCAAATCCTACTTGAGAAAACCTGTTACAGGATTTCATATACAAAGGGCTGGGGTTATGTACCCTTAGTCAGGGTTTCTATCCCTGCACAAACATCATGACAAGAAGCAAGTTGTGGAGGAAAGGGTTTATTCAGCTTACACTTCCACATTGTTGTTCATTACCAAAGGAAGTCAGGACTGGAATTCAATAAACAGGTCAGGAAGCAGGAGCTGATGCAGAGGCCATGGAGGGATGTTCTTTACTGGCTTGCTTCCCCTGGCTTGCTCAGCTTGCTTTCTTATAAAGCCACTACCAGCCCAGGGATGGCACCACCCACAATGAGTCCTCCCACCCTTGATCACTAATTGAGAAAATGCCTTACAGCTGGATCTCATGGAGGCATTTCCCTAAGGGAGGCTCCTTTCTCTGTGGTAACTCCAGCTTTTTTACATACAAAAACCAGCCAGAACATATACCCTAATTTTATGGCAGAGAAGAAGAGAATGTGGCTATTAGCCAGCACCATCAGTCTCAGTACCATATCCCATCAGACTCCATCTCATTTCCTATTGATCAGAGCTGGGTCACAAACTTACTAGTGCCACTTTCAAGAGGAGCAAGACTTATCATAATGACTAATGAGTTGAATGAATTCTAAGATGACTATGAATAATCACCAGCTACTATTGGTGTCTTTCTATAATCCCTGTATTTGACTCTGAATAAGTATGAGGTGAGTGACATTTGAACCAATATAGTGGATAACACTCTGTGATGTCATAACCAGAATTATGTGCTTTTTTTTTTCAATGAAGAAGATAACAGAATACCATTTTTGTAATTATATTTTGTCACATTATATAAGATTAAATTAGTCTCTTTTTCATAACCATAATGCCATACCTAATGTATGCACATTAAAGAAAGAGATTTATTAAAATTACATTTGGAATCTAAATGTCCATGCCTTATGGCAAAGTCACTGGCTCTTGCAATTTCTCTATGGGCGCATACACCGCAGTGAATCATATCATCTTGGGAACACAGATGAGGGGGATGGGTCACATAGTGAGCTAGGAAGCAGAGAACAATTCAGGGGTCAGCCTCACTCTTTTATAAGAACTCATCCTGGACAAAAATATCTTATTCAGACCTTCAAATCTGCACCAGCTTCTTCCAGGAACACTGTCCTCAACTTTTCCTTCCCATTAGACTTTGCATCTTCAAATTTTCCAACTACCTTGTAACACACACACAGTAAGAACCACCTTCCCAGCATGTGACCCTATGGAGGCTACACAGAAATCATATCCAAACCACGGCCGACTCTGTCTCTGTAGACTCCCACTTTGTGGCTTGATGATGGAATTTCCCACGTTGAATATGGCATGTAGACAGACTGTTCCAGTACTTTGTAGTGGAAAACCAAAGACTATAGTCTATATTTGTAGAAATGAATTCTGCACATAGCAACCTCTTTAGGACAAGGGTGTGAGACACAGAGTAGAAGACCCAGGTAGGCTGTGCCTGAACTCATGCCCCGCAGAAATGCTGACTAAATGTGGAAAAGCGTTGTGCATCCATTGACCACAACTATAGCTTGGATTAATCATGAATGCCCACTGGAAGGGAAAGAAAGTCAATGCATTTGATCCATGGGAGAATAAACACACAATTAAGATCAAGCTTCTTCAGGAAGGCTTATGAATGGCTAGCTATTGGTACAAAAATAGTGATTGATACAGACTGCCTTCTGCCCCCCCCCAATATATGTCAGGGGGTAGGGGCTGTTTGTCGGTAAAAGCCTTAGGTTATTATAATTTTGGGGAAAGCATAATTAAATGTTAGAGAAAAATATACGAATAGAACAATATATGTACAAATATATGCATATATATATATATATATATATATATATATATATATATATATATATGAAAAACTAAGTTTTATGTAAATTAGAATGGAATTTTAAATGACTAGTATAAGGCTGAGAGTGTAGTACAGTGGTAGAGGGCTTTCCTAGCGTGCATGAAGCCTTGGGTTCTATTCTGAGCATCTCATAAATCAAGCCATAACTCATAAACCAGAATTTAGGTGCTAGAGACAAAAGGGTCAGCAGTGCTGATCTTGACTGTATCTTTGGCTATGTAAGTTGGCCTTTAAGAAAGACCCTAAGTATGTACTATATAGGGCGTGTGTATGTGTGTGTGTGTGTGTGTGTGTGTGTGTGTGTGAGTGTGTGTGTATTTACTTAGGGCCTTTAAGAAAGACCCTAAGTATGTACTATATAGGGCCTGACGATATGAATTGCTGGGTCATAGAGATATGTGATATATGGACAATATATAAAAATGTTTAGGAGAAGCCTCAGATATCCTTTATAAAACAATAAAAAGTGTTCACGGTGTTACCATGAGTAGTAGGCATGGTGAGGGAAGATAGAAAACAGAGTTCTATGGATTAGTTCACATAAGTCATCAGTTGGATACACAGTAGAGCTAGGGCTCCAGAATGAGAGAAGTCATAGAATGGTACCAGGAAGAGGAGGTGATGAGAAGACAGCTGAAATAGTTTTCAGTAGCAAGGGATACTCCTTCCAGGTGAGCAAGGACATCATCTATCCACTCTGTCACCTATGCTGGGGCAAAAAGGTAGACAAAAAAAAAAGCAGAATGTGTGCCTATACAGGGTCACTGGCATCTATATTAGAACAATTTAATGTTTTCAATTCAATAACCTCTAAATTAAAAGTAGCTTTTTCCAGATCATATAGATATCTGCCTCTTTACCAAGTGTTGACCACATTGGTTACATTTTCCTTCCCTTTGTGACAGTGTCAGTAACAATTAGTGTTATGGTCATTGACACGGTTTGGTGATGAAAATAACAAAGGGGAAATGACAATGTAGACGGCACAGCCCTGCCAAGTGAAGCCAAATGAGCTGGCATATTTGAGGAGGAAGAGAATGCCGTGTAGCACAATGCCACAGACACAAGCTAGATTTAAAGGACCTGCTGGATCTGTTCCTCTTCTGGGAGAGTGACTCAGTTGTGCCAAAATGATACCAACTGTACCATGAATTAATTTTATTAAACTGAATTGCTGTGATCCATAATTTATTTATATTTAATCTGTAAGTTCCTTTTGCAGCAGCCATGAGAGCTGCTCACAACAGCATGCTTTTCCTTGTTTCTGGGAATGTAGCAGGAATCCAGTGCAGAATAGGATGCATCGACAGTTCTGGCTAGTAGGCTGCAAGTCTACAGAGAAAGAGCCAGAGTACTGAAGTGTAGTGTGATTCCCTCCAGGAATGACCTGGACTCCAGCCACCTTTGAAATTAGGCTCAGCCTGATCATGTGCCACTTAACAGAAGAACAAATTATGAAAGATAAGTGACAAGACATGATAGGCAAACATTATAGAGTGCTGGTCCAAACCTAAAGGATTCCACATCAAGCATCTGACATAAATTAATGACGCAATCAAGAGGGAAAGTTGGGTGTGGGTGATAGTGTAGGTAGTAAGGGACTTGCCTTACAAGTGTTAGGACCTGAGTTTCACTCCACCCCTTCCCTGGTCTACATTTTAAGATGCCCAGTGTGCTCTTCTTAAAATGAGACAGGACAAAGGAGTATGGGGGGTCATCTCTTAAGCCTGCTGACTGGCTAGCCTAGTCTACTCAGTGAGTTCCAAGAAGAGACACTGTCCCAAGGTAGACAGCATCTGAGGAACAAGAGCCAAGGTTGTCTTCTGGCCTTCAGTACACACACACACACACACACACACACACACACACACTCACTCACTCACAAACTTGTGCACACATGAATGTACACATAAACAAAGAGGGCAGCTAAGCTTAGGATATAAGTTGATGTTGGAAAATAGGATGGTCCTGCAGGGAGGTGACAAATTATTTTAAGGGAAATTTTTATATCAGGAATAAATTCAAAACTATTGATAACATGATAAAAAAGAATAATAAGTAATTATGTAAGCCACTTTCATAGTCATTTGCTATCAGATGTTATGTGCCATACCTAATTATATGTGCTATCATTGTATGCAACTGCCAGTGTGGTAGATATATTGATACGATTGTAGCCACACATGAATGATAAATAAGTTTTGTATGATGTCATAAGGTGATAGGGATGTTTCAATCCATCATAATCTCATGAGACCACAGTCAGATACATGCACCATCATGGAAATATCCCATGGAGTACATAGCTGTATCATTAGGAGGCTGCTTGGGTCTTCTGAATTCACAGAAATTATTTGAATGCTAGCTAGTAGGAACTGAGTCCAAGTTCTCCCTTATACTTACTCCAGATTATGTTTGGTCCAGAGGTAATACTGGTGGGAAATCACAGGGCAAGAGCAAAGAGATGAAAGTAGTAGGCGCTAGCCCACTCTTCTTGACCACCCTGGCTCTGGCTACTGCTACTTCTTGTCCTAGAAGTTGTAATTGCATCTCAAGTTTGGTATTACACCAGGTTGGTTTCCTTAATCCCTGTGTCTCCCTCATAAAGTTACAACTATGGGGAGTATAAAATGTCCCTGAGATATTTCAGTTTGCTATTATGCTTTCTATCTTGCTGGCACCTGACTGAGGTACTAATGGTGGCTTCTGGAGCAGGCCAGCTTCCAGCTGTTTTGTGCTATCACACAGTATGAGAAAAAGTCTGTCTTTGCCATCACTAAGAGTCTGGAATTTTTATTATCATCTATTGTGAGAAATAAGAATGTTACTATCATTTAAGAAACTAAATATGACACATTAATATACAGTTTAGCATTTTGGGGTCTCTTCATGCTGTTCGAAGGTATCCTTGGAAGGCATCCACAGTAACATGTTTCCTGGAAAGACTCTTCACCTCTCTCCTGCTGAGAAACCCTGAGGAAGATAAGGAATGAAGCCAGCCAGACTGGAATGTGTGTGCTTCTGCCCTGGGTTACTTTCAGTGGAGCCTTTAAGCTTCTCTTTCTGTATCTATAAGATGGATCATAGAGCTAACTCGGGGGGGGGGGGGCTCTAAGGTTGAGACATTGTACGTAAAATGCTTAGCAGACAGTTTGACATTTAGTGTGTGTTCTACATATGAGAGCTAAGGTTGCCTCATTAATGATAGCTATGGTTAAATTACTAACAATCATGCAAGGGATTAGAATCTAGGGAAAAGCATAGAGAAACAATGGTCAGGGGCTGAGAATGAGCCAGAGTAGAACAGAGAAGGGTTACATATAATAACATTTACTTCCAGATCCATAGAATAGGAAGCCATTTGGAGAAGGTCCCTGAAGAAAGGCAACAATATAGAAAGAAATGGAAGCTGGGACAAGACCTGTTCATATGGTTGGGTAGAGATTTAAACCATCTCTTAAGAGTGTCTGGGAGATGAAGTCAGAAAAGTTCCCCATTTGTTACTATCTTTTCAATATCTATCCACAGATAGGAACACTGTAATTATCCTAAAGGCAGACTATCCAGAGCTGCTGCAAGGAACATGCCCTTGCTGAAATTTGATATGAGTGACCCAGCTCCAAGAAGGTGTCAAGGGCATGCCAGCCCGCTGGTTCTGCTAAGCATTGTGATGTTCACCTGCCAGGTGGGATATGACCCATGACATGGAGCAGCTGCCAAGCAACAGCTTCAAATGTGTCAGCACATTCTCCTGGGCTTTAATCTCTCATCCAGCTTTCTCCCCTTGGAATGATGTCCTTAGGAATGGTGGTTCCTCTAGCCAGTTAGGGAAGAAGATGGTCCCAGGTAATCCTCCTAAAAAAATCTCTGCATCTCCCTAGATTCTACCCCACCAACGAGGTTAAATCTTATACTAAGGGAAAATCTGGCACCCTGTAGATGTTTTATTATTAACAGTGCTGGTAGTAATAACAATAATGACTTTATAGCACTTTTATCCAGAGTAAGCAGCCAGCGGGAAATAATGCATTCAATCAACAAAAGTGTCTGTGCTCATTTTCCTGTCAGAGCTCTGTTTCTTTCCTCCACACACACCAAACGCACAACTAGACATCATACACACACACACACACACACACACACACACACACACACACACACACATACACACTCACATGCATGCCTTGAACCATACACACCATCCATATATTACATGCACATCAGTCATCCCCAATGCACAACACATATACTATATACTACACACATATAACACATATACACACATATGCCACATAGCACACATACCATATACCATTATATACACACCACACACTATAAATATACACACTAAACACTATGCACCCAAATCACACCACATAGACACACAAATGTATGAAACATGCTCTGTAACCAAAACATATCACATAGGTTGAAACAAACCACATACGTACATACTCCATGTATCTACCACATAGTGTGTCTTGCTTCAAGCTAACAGCTCATATCTCTTCTTTTTTTCTCATTTTTGATTTTTTGAATCTTTATTAAATTATTTTATTTATTTACATTCCAGAAGTCCCCTTCCTGGTCCCCATTTTCAGTGTTCTTCACCTGACCACCCCTCTCCCGCCTCTGAGAGGGTGCTCCCAACACCACCATCCCCTCACCCCCACCAGCATCCCTCTTCCCTGGGGCATCAAATTTCTATAAGGTTCAGCACATCTTTGCCTACTGAGGCCACACAAGGCAGTCCTCTTCTACACATGTGCGAGGGCTATGAACCAGCCAGTGTATGCTCCTTGGCTTACTCTCTGGGAGTTCTGAGGGCTCCAGGATAGTCGACACTGTTGTCTTTCCTATGGGGTTTGCAGTCTCCTTCAGATCCTCAGTCCTTCCTCTATCCCTCCTATATAGGTATCTGTTTTTGTCTCAGTCAATTGCTGATAGAGCCTCTCTGAGGACAGTCATGCTGGGATCCTGTTTGCATGCACAATATGACCACAGTACTAATGTCCGGATTTGGTGTGTGAGTATGGGATATAGCCCAAGTTGGGCTGGTTACTGGATGGCCTTACTTTCAGTCCCTGCTCCATTTTTGTGCCTGAATTTCCTTTAGACAAGAAAAGTTCTGGGTTAAAATTTTTGAAGATGGAAGAGTGGACCCCTGCCTCAACCAGGGGCTATGTCTATCTACTAGAGGTGGTCTCATCAGGTCCCATCTCCCCACTGTTGGGCATTTTGGCTAATGTTATCCTCATTGAGTCCTGGTAGCTTCTCACATCTCAGCTCTCTGGGACTTTCTAGAGGTTTCCCCTGACCCCTAAACAAACCCCACTGCTGTGTATTTTAATTGGGTTATTTGATTTTCTGGCATCTAACTTCTTGAGTTCTTTGTATATATTGGATATTAGCCCTTTATTGGATGTAGAGTTAGTAAAGAACTTTTCCTAATCTGTGGGTTGCTGTCTTGTTCTATTGACAGTATCCTTTGCCTTACAGAAGCTTTTCAGTTTCATGAGGTCCCATTTGACAATTGATAATCTTACAGCTTGAGCCATTGGTGTTCTGTTCAGTAAATTTTCCCCTGTGCCAATATGTTCAAGGCTATTTCCTACTTTCTCTTCTATCAGATTCAGTGTATCTGGTTTTATGTGGAAGGTCCTTGGTCCACTTGGACTTGAGCTTTGTACAAGGAGATAAATATAGATCAATTTGCATTTTTCTACATGCAGAATACCAGTTAGACCTGCACCATTTGTTGAAAATGCTATCTTTTTTTTTTTTTAATGTATGGTTTTGGCTTCTTTGTCAAAGATCAAGTGGTCATTGGTTAGTGGGTTTATTTCTGGGTCTTCAATTCTATCCCATTGATTGACTTTCTGTCTTAGCACCAATACCATGCAGTTATCAATATTGCTATATAGTACAGCTTGAGGTCAGGGATGGTGATTCCTCAGAAGTTTTTATTGTTGTGAATTGTTTTCACTATCCTGTTTTTCTTGTTTGTTTGTTTATTTGTTTTTGTTTTTCCATATGAAGCTGAGAATTGATATTTCCCTGTCTGTGAAGAGCTGTGTAGAAGTTTTGATGGGAGCTGCATTGAATCTGTAGATTACTTTTGGTAGGATGGCTATTTTTACTAGGTTAAGCCTACCAATCCATGAACATGGGAGATCCTTCCATCTTCTGAGGTCTTCTTCAATTTCTTTCTTCAGAGTCGTGAAGTCCTTGTCATAGAGACTTCTTTCACTTGTTTGGTTAGAGTTACACCTAGATATTTTATATTATTTGTGACTGTTGTAAAGAATGCTGTTTTCCTATTTTTTTCAGCCCATATGACACTTGTATAAAGGAGGGATACTAATTTGTTTGAGTTAATTTTATATCTAGTCACTTTGCTGAAGTTGTTTTATCAATTGTCAAAGTTCTCTGGTAGAATTTTGGGGGTTGCTTATGTATATTATCATATCATCTGCAAATAGTGATACATGGCTTCGTCTTTTCCAATTTGTATCCTCTTGATATCCTTTTGTTGTCTTATTGCTCTAGCTAGAATTATGAGTACTATTGAAGACATACAGATAGAGTGGGCAGCCTTGTCCCTGATTTTAGTGGGATTGCTTCAAGTTTCTCTCCATTTACTTTGATTTTGGCTGTTGATTTGTTGTCTGTTGCTTTTATTATACTTAGGTATGGGCCTTGAATTCCTGACCTTTCCAAGACTTTTAACATGAAGGGGTGTTGGATTTTGTCAGACTTTTTCAGCATCTAATGAGATGATCATGTGATTTTTTTTTTCTTTGAGTTTGTTTATATAGTGGATTACATTAATGGACTTTTGTATATTGAACTATTCCTGCATCACTGGGATGAAGCCTACTTGATCCTGGTGAATGATGGTTTGAATGTGATCTTGAATTCAGTTTTTGAGAATTTTATTGAGTATTTTTGCATCAATATTTGTAAGTAAAATTGGTCTGAAGTTCTCTTTCTTTGTTGGGTCTTTGTGTAGTTTTGGTATCAGAGTAATCGTGGCTTCATAGCATGAATTAGGTAGTGTCCCTTAGATTTCTGTTTTGTCAAATAGTTTGAGGAATATTGGTATTAGCTAGTCTTTGAATGTCTGATAGAATTCTGCACTAAAATTGTATGGCCCTGGGCTTATTTTGGTTCGGAGGTTTTTAATGACTGCTTGTATTTCCTTATGTGTTATAGAACTGTTCAGATAGTTCACCTGCTCTTAATTTAACTTCGGTATGTGGTATCTGTCTANCTGTTACCATCTATTTGGTGCTATGTAGGCTTAATGTACATTTATGGCCCTCTCTTTCTTAAGGTTGGGGAAGTTTGCTTCTATGATTTTGTTGAAGATATTTTCTGGTCCATTGAACTGGGAATCTTTGCTCCTTCTATTCCTGTGATTCTTAGGTTTGGTGTTTTCATTGTGTCCTCAATTTGTTGAATGTTTTGGGTTAGGAGCTTTTTACATTTTATATTTTCTTTGACTGTTGTGTTAATAATTTCTATGGAATCTTCTATGCCTGAGATTCTCTCTTCTATCTCTGTATTCTGTTGGTGATGCTTACATCTGCAGCTCCTGATCTCTTTTCTAGGTTTTCCCTCTCCAGGGTTGCCTCCATTTGTGATTTCTTTATTGTTTCTACTTCCATGTTTAGGTCTTGTATTGCTTTGTTCAATTTTTCACGTTTGTCATGTTTTCCTGCATTTTATAAGGGACTTATTTTTTTCCTCTTTAAGGGTTTTATCTGTTTGCCTGTGTTTTCCTATATTTCTTTAAGTGAATTATTTATATCCTCCTTAAAGGTCTCTATCTTCATGAGATGGGATTTTAGGTCAGCTTCTTGCTTTTCCAGTGTGTTGGGGTATCCAGGGCTTGCTGTGGTGGAAGAACTGTGTTCTCATGGTGGTAAAATACATTGGCTTCTCTGGCTTATGTTCTTGCTCTTGCCTCTTGACATCTGGTTAGTGCTGGTGTTAACTGGCCTGGGTGTCTGTGCCTGGAGCCTGCCTCCTTAGAGGCAAGTTGAGCCCTGTGACATGGGTTAGAGCAGGCCTCCTGGGAGGCAGGCAGTACTGTCTATGTTTAGGGGGAGCTCTCCTATATCCCTGATTAGAGCAATCCTCCTGTGTCTCAGGTTAGGGTAGTTCTTCTGGGAGACAGGCAGGCTGTGGGATATGGGGGAGGAGTGATGATCTACCTGCAGAGGAGGTACAGACAAGAAGTGAGATGGGGGTTGCACAGAAAGGAGGGGTTCAACATTCACTAGACTTTGTGGGAGTCCAGCTTGGGGGTTGTTTGGGTGGGTATCTTACCTGTATCCCTGGCTGCTACAGATCTCCTGGGTGACCCACAGACTGTTGGGTGGGGAGAGGGGCAGTCATGCCAATCTATAATCTTCTTGACAATCTATGAGATGGTTTTCATTTTCTTCATTCTTATGGAGCCTCCAAGAGATAAAGACAATTACTTCAATGATTAGAACATTATAATGTTCTGAGACTAGAGACCCAGTGATGTGTCATTTAACCTGGAACATAAGGCAAGCCAAACACATTCAGGGAGACAGAAGATGAGACACCAACTCCCAAAAGGCTGATGCCAGGAAAGAAAAGCCAGTAGAGCACATCTAGGTTGTTTGGATCCAATCTTGTTTGGATTCTCCAATCCAAACAAGGCAAGAAAGTGTAAGGTATTGTGCTGTAAACAAGAATCTACATGGTTTAAGCTATGCTCACATTCATCCCCTAACGATGCACTTGGTATCATAGGAGCTTCTCCAGCAGACATGCATATAAAATCCTCTTCTAACAAGTCACTCAGAAACCTGGAATACCCATTTGAACCAAACCACATGTATTCCCTGATCCAAATAGTAAAGTAAATTTCTCTTCCAATTATAGCTGTCTGATGTGGATAGTTTCTATTAAAATGTAGTTCTCCAAATATCTGCTATAAGAATAAGGGGGCCAAAGTATTCTGGTTTTAGGATCATGTATAGTAAAGGCAAACTGGGTTCCTTGGGTAATCTTTTAGGGGAAAACTCTATTTCATATATTATGCCTATGAGTAATCAGGTGCACATATGATTAAAGCCAGATACACCATGAGCAAGTCTGTACCCTGGGAGTAAAAACTTATATAACTCATCTGTCAACCAAAATAGAGATCCACCCAATAATAACCCTTAGTAGCCATACTCACCACTCTTAATCCCTGTAACAAAATCTTTTAGTAATTACTTTGGGACCATTGCATATTTTCTCATTACTACTGCCCCCTGTAGAGAGGGACACTTATTTCTAATATGTATTGTTGCTTTGCTTCTGAATAAAGTTTCCTTGCTACTTTGTGATCTGTGTGTACTTCTTCAGTTTCATGATAAAGAAATCAAGAATCTGGAGATGACTAATCAGGTCAACAACCACAAGAAGCAGCTGAAAGTACAGGTGAACTTCTACAGCTAGACTCAAGAGAACCTGAGGTAGACAGAGGCATGAAAACTTGGACTGGCAGAGGCATGTGGGGGAGCTAACCATTGAACTCATTCTAATGACACTAGGAATGTGTTTTCTTCTTAGCATGGAATTAGATTCACAAGCATCATGACATCTCTGGATACTGTCATCCATAGTTCGGGATTTCCCTCTATTCCAAGATGTTCATCCTGTAGTTCACTATGTTTGTGCCTGTGTCTATAGCTGTGTTCTTTGAAAGTGATGTTCCATTGCATTTATCAGTAAGGAGTTTGGTTTATTTCAGCAGAGCAATATAAGTGCCTTTCCTGTACACTATGGCTCCCCCCACCCCATTCACAGGTGCAGTCCTGTTCAAAAGTTTCTAGTTCTAAAATATTCTCTGTGTGTTACTCAACTAGCTCACATCGATGAACTGATTAATAGAATAGAACTCCTTTGCTGTCTAATGAACACTAGGCACCTCAAAACTGTAGCTAATGTTTCAGACACAGCATCACCCTCATCCACCTAAATAACAAGGGCTAGGGACAAATTCTAGCAAGAGGAACTTAGATCAAAACACTGCACAAGGCAATTGCTGAGGTCCCTCCCATACCACGTTTAACCTCTTTACCCATCACATTCTTCTCTATGGTCTATCCTTCTCTATGGTCTAGGCATTTTAATCTGCCAGATCCGCCCCTCTGCACATTTTCTCCAACACCCCAGATATATTCCCAAATGTTGGATTTGGACCAGGATCTACATCCTTTATACTAGCCCAATTTCCTGGTTCTACTTGAAATCACTCCATTTAAGACATATCTAATCTCTAAACTCTACCTGACTCTCAATCTGCTCTGCTGACATAACCTCCTCTGTCCATATCAGATACAGAACAAAAGATGTTTGTATACCCAGAGCTCACTACAAAAATACAACCAATAAAAAATATCAAGTCAATACTCCCCCAAAATCTACCAGCCCTGTGGAAAATTTTGATAGTGAAAATTTCCTAGATGGACTCCAGGACACAGAATTTAAAAGAACAACAATAAATTTCAGTGAAGAATTCAAGGACTTTAAAGAAGATACAAAGAAACAATACAATGATATTGGAGACAAAGACATTAAATAAAATAAAGCCCAAGTGATACCCTCTAAAACCCCACAAATATTAGGCTGATGGAAACAAGGAAGAAAATCTAGGATTTGAAAACAAAATTCAATAAAGAGGGAGAAGCAGTGAGGAAGACTCAAGCTGAAACTGAGATGAGATTGAAAAACCCAATAATTCAACTAGAAAATTCAAAGAAAAGCCTTAGAAATAGAAAGAATCAAGCAGGATATAGAATATTATGACTGGAAAATAAAGTGGACGATCAAGATGGAATGTGCAAAGAGTATCATTTAAAAAAAAACACAGAAAAAGAACATATAAGAAACAAGGGACATGATAAAGTTCAAAAAACTTAGAATCACAGTATAGATGAGAAAGAAAAACCCAGGTCAGTTCATAGACAAGAATCTCAACAAGATCCTAGAGGAAAACTTCCCCAAATAAGGAAAGACAGCATATATATATACACACCCAAACATACAGAACAAAAATACAGAACACCAGAAAGCAAAAATCTCCATGATATATTGTAGTTCAAGCATGAGCTATACAAAACAAAGAAAATGTATTAAAAACTATGAGAGAGAGAGAGAGAGAGAGAGAGAGAGAGAGAGAGAGAGAGAGAGAGAGAGAGAGATCCAGGTCACATACAAAGGAAGACCCATAAGAATAACATCTCATTTCTCAGTGGAATCTTTGAAAGTAAATGTTGCAGACCTTAGAGTAACACATTCTACGTCTTAAAAGACTCTAATGCTAACCTAGACTGATATACCCAGAAAAAAATATCCACAATATTGGAAGGATAGAGAAAACTTCCCATGATCTAAACAGTCTAAAAATGTACATCAAAAACAAAACAACCCCCCCAAAAAACAAAAAACAAACAAAACAATCCTAAAGAAAATACAAGAAGCACTATTTGGGATGAAGAGATAAATGAGAAAAGCCAACAGACAATAGAGGGATATGAAGCCATAATTACTAAATCACAAAGTACTGAGAACACAAAGAGCAACACCCCAGATCAACAATACAATGACCACAATCAACACACACACACACACACACACACACACACATTTCAATTACTCTAAATACAAATGGCCTCAGTTATACAATCAAAAGATTCAAGCTGGCTGAATTCACTAACTAACCAAAATAAAGAAAGGACCCAATTTAACAGGATCTGAAATGAACAAGGAAATATTACAACAGATGCCTAAGAAATTCAGAATCTTCTGAAGGAATGCTTTTAAAACCTGTATTCCATTAAACTGGAAAATGGACAGATTTCTAAGTTCAGTCCAACCACCAAAATTAAACCAAAAGAAAGTTAACAACTGTAACAGACCAGTAATGAAGACACCGAAATAGAAATAAAAAGCTTAAAAGTAAGTCAGAGCCAAGTGGATTTACATCAGAATTCTACCATACTTTCAATGATCTATACTCAATCATTTTTTTTTCTTTTGAGTTTTTCAAGACAGGGTTACTCTGTGTAACCCTGGCTGTCCTGGAACTTACTCTGTAGACCAGGCTGGCCTTGACCTCAGAAATCCACCTGCCTCTGCCTCCCAAGTGCTGGGATTAAAGGCATGTGCCACCATTGCCTGGCTCAATCATTCTTAATCTACTCAAAAGAATATACACACAAAGTGTATTCCAACACTTCCCCTATGAAGCTAATATCACTCAAATATCCAAACCATGAATATACACACAAAGTGCATTCCAACACTTCCCCTATGAAGCTAATATCACTCAAATATCCAAACCATGTAAAGACAGCAATAAAAGAAAACTATAGGTCAATATGCTCAAAGGACATAGGTTGAAAAAATCCTCAATAAAATATTTGCAAACTGAATACAGACTTACATAGAAAAGATTATCTAGTGTGACCAAGTTGGTTTTCTCCTTGAGATGTAGAATGGTTCAGTATGTTCAAGTCAATAAATGGAATAAATCATATAAATGAACCTTATACAAATATTATATCATCAACTTAATAGGTTCATGACCTGGTTGGTTTATACCAACTTAACATAACCTACAGTCGTCTGAAAGAAAGGTGAAAGGAAGGACCTTCAATTGAGAAATGTTTACCTCCATAGAATCCGACTCTAGGACATTTTCTTAATTAGTGAGTTTATGTACACACACACACACACACACACACACACACACACACACACATTGTGGTGGATAGAATAGGTATGGTCCCTATATGCTCATTTGTTTGAATGCTTGGCTCAGGGAGTGGCACTATTAGAGATGTAGCCATGTAGGAGTAGGTGTGGCCTTGTTGGAGGAAATATGTCACTATGGGGGTGAGTTTTGAGGTCTCATAAATACACTCAAGCTACACCTAGTGTGGAAGAGAGCATCCTCTTTTCTGCCTTCAGATCAAGATGTAGAACTCTCATATCCTCTACCACCATGTTTGCCTGCATGCTTCCATGCTTTTTACCATGATGATAATGGACTAAACCTCTGAAACTGTATGCCAGCCACAATTAAGTGTTTGCCTTTATAAGAGTTGCCTTGGTCATTGTATCTCATCATAGCAATGTAATCTCTAACTGAGACACGTATGTGTGTGTGTGAGAGAGAGCGAGAGAGCAAGCACATGTGTGCACATATGCAACAGTTTTTTAAACAGAATGAATTTGAAGGAGAGTGATCAAGAAGTTGTACATTAGAGCATTTACTGGAAAGAGAGGGAAGGGATAAATGATGTAATTATAATCTCAAAAACCTAAAAAAAAATGGTACTTTAAAAAGATATAGATTTAAAAAGAAGATGGTTGCTGATATACAGAGAAACTGCCTGTCAGAGGAGAAGTGACCAATGAGATACAGCTTATCTCACAGTGGTAGACACTGAGGATAAGTTCCATGAACTGTGGTCTTAAACACTCAGTGACTCTTGGTTCAGTTCTCATTACCACCTACTGCACACCCATGAGTAAAGAATTTATATCTCTCATTCATGAAAATAAAGATCTTAATGATCCTCTCTGTTGGTGCTTTGTTCTTGGCACCATGGCAATTAGATACGTTTATGTGAGTAGACCTGCCTAGCCCCAAACTGATTGCCAGGGGTTCAACATAATCACAAGGGAAGACGCTACAAAACATTTACTTTTACAGTATATATTGTTTGGTTTTGTATATATCCACTACTCTCTTCTAAATTGAATCATACGTTATGTATATTTTTATAGCTCAAAAGTATATTGCAGTGGTCATTTATGTTGACAGATGGAGCTCTTGCTAATTCATTTCCACTTACATGTCATTGCCACACTTTTATTTATGCCTTCTTCCATCGGTAGAATATTTTATACCCGAAATCTTTGTGATGACAAATATTTATGTTGTAAACATGCCTGCAGATGTGTAAGAGTATTTTCTCCACAGAATGATGGGTTGGTCGGATATTCACATCTTGAGCTTTGCCACAAAACTAAATGTTTTCCCAGATTTCTCCACCCATTTACACTCTCATGAAAGACACTAAGTCCCCCACAGCCCTGCTGAGATCTGGAATCTTAGAACCCCCAAAACTCATTTTGTCATTTTAACACACAAAGGATGTATGTTTAAAAAGGTTGGTTTCCTTTTGAAATTTTTTAAAATGCTTTTAAAAATTAGCTTGGAGGGCATTAATTTTCCATATGAAGTTTGAATACATATATCATATCTTTGATTTTCCTCCCTGGTCCCTGTTTCTGATTCTGCTTCTTCTTTCTGTGAATGTACTCTTTCACCCCATTTCCCTGACAACTACTATAATTAAGAATTTTGATCATAGTTTTTGCTATATTAATTTTCTTTTATGTTAAATGTCTCATCCATGTTCTTTATATATTCTGAATACTTACTCTTTTCTGTCTGTAAAGCAAATATATTCTCGTAGTTTTCAACCATTTCCTATTATAGAAGACCTAAGGAACATCTGTGGAATGCATTTGAGAAGCGTAGCTCAGATAAAGAAGCACAATGAAGATTCAGGTAGAATTACTGAAGTGGGTATACTTCATGAACTTTGCAGATGTGGTGTGTTTACTAGAACAGTCGAGAATTGTCTTATGCGTGTGGTAGGCACAGGAACAGCAGTGTAGTCACAGTAAATGAAGAAGTCAGAAGTTCTATGATGCAGTGCAGAAGTTCATCATGTTAAGATAACTGGGCAATTTGATGTGGATTTTGCCCTCCCTCTGTACTTCTCTGGGCATCTCAGGATATTTTCTTTGCAACTAAACAAAACCTGGAAACAGATTGTTGAAGGCAGAGACAGATCTTCAACAAGGTCTGCAGTATCCATCCTTTGTATAAAGGACTGGCAGTAAGGACTGTTCCCTAATTCCAGGGGAGAGAATGGCACCACAGAGAAGCATAGGCCAAGTGCCAGGCCTAACAAGCAGGACTACAATGAGCATGTTGACTGGCAAAAATTCAACAAGAACAGAAAGGTAACCAAGGGGGCAAAACCTCAATGCTCTTCCTAAAGCTAATTCCTTGATGAAAGAGTAACCAATTTTCCTGTTCATTTTCTAATGCCAAGAAGAGATGCCATGACGATGGCAACTCTAATAAAGTATTTAACTGGCGCTTGCTTACAGTTTTAGATGTTTAGTCCATTACTTTCATGGCAGGAGGCATGGTGGCACAAGCAGACATGGTGTTGGAGAAGTAGTTGAGAGTTCTACTTGCAGATCCAAAGGAAGAAGGAAGAGGAAGAAGTACTGAGCTTGGTTTGGGTTTCTGAAACCTCAAAGCCCACGACCAGTGACATACTTCCTCCAAAAGGGCCACACCTACCTAGAAGGCCACACTTCTGAATCTTTCTAGGTTGTACGACTTCCTAATAAGTAAGCACTCAAAACTATGAGCATATGGGTGTCATTCTTTGTGTGCGTGCGCGCGCGCGTGTGTGTGTGTGTGTGTGTGTGTGTGTGTGTGTGTGTGTGTGCCCGTGCGCGCGCGTGCTTCTTTTTATTCTAGAGCTTTCAGGTGTGCTGTCAAGCTGCTAGTGTAAGCTCTCTTCAGTTTCTTTTTGGAGGCACTTAGAGCTCTTTCTCTCTCTCTCAATCTCTCTCTCTCTCTCTCTCTCCATTCTTTTTTTACTATTTTTATTAGATATTTTTTATTTACATTTCAAATATTATCCTCTTTCCTAGTTTCCCCTCCGAAAATTTCCTATCCCAACCCCCCTGCCCCTTGCTCCCCAACCCACCCACTCCCATTCCTAGTACTGGCATTCCCCTATACTGGTGGAATAGAACCTTCACAGCACCATGGGCCTCTCCTCCTGTTGATGAACGACTAGGTCATCCTCTTCTACATATATAGCTAGAGCCACAAGTTCCACAATGTGTTTTTTGTTTGTTTGTTTGTTTGTTTGTTTGTTTGATTTTTGATCAGTGGCATAGTTCCAAGGAGCTCCGGAGTACTAGTTAGTACTAGTTAATACCCTTCCATGGGTATTCATCTGACAGCATTGGCTGTCTCCTGAATTTTTGATCTTAGTCATTCTGGCTGGTGTGAGGTGGAATCTCAGGGATGTTTTGGTTTGCATTTCCCTGATGATTAAGGACGTTGAACATTTTTTTCAGGTGCTTTTCAGCCATTCCATATTCCTCAGTTGAGAATTCTTTGTTTAGCTCTGTACCCCATTTTTAATAGGGTTATTTGATTTTCTAAAGTTTAGCTTCTTGAGTTCTTTGTATATATTGGATATTAGTCTGCTATCAGATTTAGGATTGGTAAAGATCCTTTCCCACTCTGTTGGTGGTCTTTTTGTCTTATTGACAGTGTCTTTTGCCTTATAGAAGCTTTGCAAGTCTATGAGGTCCCATTTGTTGATTCTCAATCTCATAGCACAAGCCATTGCTGTTCTGTTCAGGAATTTTTTCCCTGTGCCCATATTTTTGAGGCTTTTCCCCACTTTCTCCTCTATAAGTTTCAGTGTCTCTGGTATTATTTGGAATTCCTTGATCCACTTAGACTTGAGCTTTGTACAAGGAGATAAGAATGGATCAATTTGCATTCTTCTACATAACTGCCAGTTGTGCCAGCACCATTTGTTGAAAAGGCTTTTTTTCCCCACTGGATGGTTTTAGCTCCCTTGTCAAAGATCAAGTGACCATAGGTGTGTGGATTCATACTGGGTCTTTAATTCTTTTCCATTGATCTACCTGTCTGTGCCTGTACCAGGACCATGCAGTTTTTATCACAATTGCTCTGTAGTACAACTTGAGGTCAGGCATGGTGATTCCCCCAGAGGTTCTTTTATTGTTGAGAATAGTTTTTGCTATCCTAGGATTTTTTTTTTTTTTATTCCAGATGAATTTTTAAATTGCCCTTTCTAACTCAGTGAAGAATTAAGTTGGAATTTTTCATGAGGATTTCATTGAATCTGTAGATTGCTTTAGGCAAGATAGCCATTTTTTACTATATTAATCCAGCCAATCCATGAGCATGGGAGATCTTTCCATCTTCTGAGATCTTCTTCAATTTCTTTCTTCAGAGACTTGAAGTTCTTCTCATCTTTCACTTCCTTAGTTAGAGTCACACCAAGGTATTTTATGGTATTTGTGACTATTGTGAAGAGTGTTGTTTCCCTAATTTCTTTCTCAGCCTGTTTATCCTTTGTGTAGAGAAAGGCCACTGATCTGTTTAATTTTATATCTACCCATTGCACTGAAGCTGATTATCAGGTTTCAGGTTTAGGAGTTCTCTGGTGGAATTTTTAGGGTCACTTATATATACTAGCATATCATCTGCAAATAGTGATATTTTGACTTCTTCCTTTCCAATTTGTATTCCCGTCATCTCCTTTTGTTGTTCAGATGATCTGGCTGGGATTTCAAGTACTATATTGAATACATAGGGAGAAAGTGGGCAGCCTTGTCTAGTCCCCGATTTAAGTGGGATTGCTTCAAGTTTCTCTCCATTTACTCTGATGTTGGCTACTGTTTTGCTGTATATTGCATTTATTATGTTTAGCTATGTGCCTGGAATTCCTGAACTTTCCAAGATTTTTATCATGAATGGGTGTTGGATTTTGTCAAATGCTTTATCAGCATCTAAAGAGATGATCATGTGGTTTTTGTCTTTGAGTTTGTTTATATAGTGGATTACGTTGATGGTTTTCGGTATATTAAACTATGCGTGCATCCTTGTGATGAAGTCTACTTGATCATGATGGATGATTGTTTTGATGTGTTCATGGATTCAGTTTGTGAGAATTTTATTGAGTATTTTTGCATCGATATTCATAAGGAAAATTGGTCTGAAGTTCTCTTTCTTTGTTAGGTCTTTGTGTGCTTTAGGTATCAGAGTAATTATGGCTTCATAGAATTAATTGGGTAGAGTTTCTTCCATTTCTATATTGTGAAATTGTTTGAGGAGAATTGAAATTAAGTCTTCTTTGAAGGTCTGATAGAACTCTGCACTAAACCCATTTGGTCCTGAGCTTTTTTTGGTTGGGAGACTGCTTCTATTTCTTTAGGGGATATGGGGCTGTTTAGATCTTTAATCTGATCCTGATTTAACTTTGGAACCTTGTATCTGTCTAGATAATTATACATTTCATCCAGGCTTTCCAGCTTGGTTGAGTAGAGCCTTTTGTAGTAGGATCTGATGATGCTTTTGGCTTCCTGAGGTTCTGTTGTTATGTCTCCCTTTTCATTTCTGATTTTGTAATTAGGATATTGTCCTGTGCTCTCTAGTTAGTCTGGCAAAGGGTTTATCTATCTTGTTGATTTTCTCAAAAAAACAGCTCCTGGTTTGGTTGAATCTTTGTATAGTTCTTTTTGTTTCTACTTGATTGATTTCAGCCCCGATTTTGATTATTTCTTGCCCTCTACTCTTCTTTGGAGAATTTGCTTCCTTTTGTTCTAAAGGTTTTAAGTGTGTGCTCAAGCTGCTAGTGTGTGCTCTCTATAGTTTCTTTTTGGCAGCACTCAGAGCTATGAGTTTTCTTCTTTCCACGTCAACGTTGGCTTTCTATTATTTATGTTGTTATTGAAGATCAGTCTTAGTCTGTGGTGATCTGATAGGACGCTAGTGTATGTCTTTTTATTAGGGAATTGCTCCCATTGATATTAAGAGATATTAAGAGATATTAAGGAAGAGTAATTGTTACTTTTTGTTATTTTTGTTGCTAGAGTTGGGATTCTGTTCTTGTGGCTATGTGAATCTTCTGCTCCTGAGATTCTCTCTTCCATTTCTTGTATTCTGTTTCTGATGCTTGTATCTATGGTTCCTGATTTCTTTCCTAGGATTTCTATCTCCAGAGTTGTCTCCCTTTGTGATTTCTTTATTGTTTCTACTTCCATTTTTAGATCCTGGATGGTTTGTTCAATTCTTTCACCTGTTTGGTAGTTTTTTCATATATATATCTTTAAGGGACTTTTGTGTTTCCTCTTTAAGGGCTTCTAGCTGTTTACCTGTGCTTTCCTGTATTTCTTTAAGGGACTTATTTATTTCCTTCTTAAAGTCTTCCATCATCATCATGAGAAGTGACTTTAGATCCATACCTTGCTTTTCTGGTGTGATGGTGTATTCAGAACTTGCTATGGTGGGAGAGTTTGGTTCTGATGATGCCAAGTAACCTTGATTCCTGTTGCTTCTGTTCTTGTGCTTGCCTACTGCCATGTGATTATCTCAAGTGCTTGCTGCTCTCAATATATCTGATTGGAGCCTGTCCTTCCTATAATCCCAGTTGATTCAGGATTCCTCAGAGTACAGCTTTTTCTGTGATCCTTTGATTACAGGCTCTTGTGAACCTGAGATTCTTGGCAGTCAAGCTTCCTCTGAGACCATGAGATCTTGGTGTGACCAAGCTCCTGTTATCCTGTGCTTGTTACAGCACCTGGAAGTGGTATCTCCTCTGGGGATCATTGAGCTGTCTGGTGTGTTCGAAACCAAGGTATACCAGCACAGATCAGAAGGTAAAGGGGCCATTGGGCAGGGAAGGCTCCTGTGTCCTTGCTCCTGCTGTCACAGGCTTGTCAGGATTGGTTTAGCACAGATGTTGTGTTCCACTCACCAGTGATTCTAAAATCCTGTGTGCTAGGGTGCCTGCAGTGTGGAGAGTCCTCTGGGGACCCTGGGACGGTCTACTGAGTAGGCACCCAAGCTTGCCCAGAGCTGGCACTGCCCAGAATGGATTTGAGTCCCTGGTCAGGTGGGTTTCCTGTGTTCCTGCTGCTGACACAGGCCTGTCCCAATTGGTTTGTAACAGATGTTGTGTTCCACTCACCAGTGATCCTAAGATCGTGTGGAGAGTTCTCTGGGGAACATGGGACCTTCCACAGAGTTCTCACCCAAGGTGGCCCAGAACTAGTGCCGACCAGAAGAATGGGTGCCATTCTTATTCAACCACAACAATAATGTTAATTTTCCATTGGTAGTTCCATATCTAGGATACTTGTTATGGACATCTACAGGAGTCTCAAGTGTTAGTTTACGTAAGTAGTATCCTTTGAACAAATTCCAAGGCACAAGACTGTTCACAAGAGCCTGTGTTGAAGTCAACATCAGTATCCCTAGAAAGACTTCTACAAATGTATGATGAAAAGCTTCTTTCTCGGATATTCCCAAGGAAATCTCTACCTATATCTCTGGATGTGTATATACCAAAGAATGAAACTAACCAAGCTTTGAAAGCAAGTTACTAGTCAGCAAGAGATCACTCTAATCCCCAGAAAACCCAAACACCACTGTGGTCTACGTTGTGTGGAAACCTCAAATTCAACTCCCATGAAACTCTGTTTGCATCTGACCTGCTCCACTTATTCCTGCTGAACTGTGGAGCTAGATGGTCCAAGGCAGGGCAGCTTGTCAAAAGCTACCAAAGATAGCCTTGGCTTCAAGGTTTACATCTCCACACTCCCCATTCAGTTTCTATTTCTAGGAACTTATTTCATTTTCTTCATGCATGTGTTTAAAATACAATAAACCCTCAGCACTTTCAAGAATGTTGTAAGAATTGACAGTCTTACATTATTTACTTTATCATATTGATAGAAACAAAATTGTTTATTAATTTTGTTTATTGTGGTATCATTAGCACTTAGGACACTGGGTTTTTTATTTGAGTTGATAAGCGTGTGTATACATGCATGTGCATGCATGCATGTTTGTGTGTGTGTGTGTACATGCATCTGGAGATAGATAGATAGATAGATAGATAGATAGATAGATAGATAGATAGATAGATAGATAATGAATAGATAGATAGCACTCACCTAATACAGCATTTATTCTAATATAATTTTAAGTACAGTTACAGTTTAGGCATAGGCACCACATTGCATACTGATCTTTAGAACAGATTCATCTTATACTCTTGAGACTTTACATTGTTGAATAATCATGCTGCCTCTGCCTTCCTCCACCTTGGACACAAACAAGAGACCAGGGAAGTTGATTTCATACCCAGGCCTTAAGTGTGTGTGGATGTTACATTCTCCTAGATACTAATACCTTTGTATGCCACGAACTACCTCATTTGCTTTCACATAAGCTCAAATCCACAATCACACAATAAATTATTTCTCTGTGTTAGGTATGATAGTAGTAGCTGGGGAGCAAGCCTGGCTTTTTGCATTGGAATATTTTTCATAAACATGAGATGCCCACTGTTCTAGCTGGATGAGTGCACTGGCTTCTGAGAACTCCTGCCCTTTCTGTTTTTTTGTCTTTTCTATTCTTTCTCAGCTGGATCACTTTCTTTACAACCTTTTTCCAGCCTCCCTGCCCCCCCCCCCGCAATTGTCTTGGAAATTATATTTGAGTACCATCATCTTTATGAATCTTAATCTCTATTGAATAGTAAAGAAACTCTGTCCCTTTTCTGTCTTCCAATATAATAGGTTGTTGGTACTAATCGATGTAAGATTCAAGTCCTTATTTCTTAGGTGTTTTAATATTGTCAACTTCTTCCCTCTCCAATCTGCCACTAGATTTCAAGCTCCCTGAAGATGAGGACCAGATCTCATCCTTGCCTTATATCTGCCATGGCTCATTGCAAAAGTGCTGGCTACATGAAACTGCTCGATAAATATTGAATAATCCAAAAGTAGCTCAATAAACAACGATTGCTTAATTGATTAGCTCCATCAATAAATCTTACTTTGAACAGAGTAGATCCAGGGAAAGTACTTAGAAGGCAATCTGGGTTGTAGTGCCTCTGGACAGGGGAAGCTCTCTTAATATACGTTCTAGTCAGAGATGGCAGAAGGGTAAAGCTGCTTCACTCCTGCAGGGTCTCAGAGCCTCTGAGACTGCAGAGACTGGACTGAAATCCAAATTTTACTACTTTCATCTATTTAAACTTGGACAAGCTATTTGACCTCTCTAAGCTCCAGATGCTTCATTGGTAAGATTGGAAAATATCATAATGCCTACCTCCCACAGTCAGTGAATATGCAGAGTGGATATGCTCATAAAGCAGTTAGCACAGTGCCTGCCCCATTACAAATTCTCAACAAAAGTTAATTGGTATTCAACACTCACTGATCTCAAGGAGTGGGTTGAAAGAAACACTATGAGAGAACTTTAATGTGACACAGATAATGCCCTCTCCTTTCCCATTTTATAGGCAATGCACATTTTAATCTCCTAACATTCTTTGTGAGGTAGACAATGGTTGAAGCTTGATCAGGTTGAGTGAGCTAGAGGGTCAGCTGGAGAATATTGTTGCTTCTAATACAAGGTCACCTTTAAGGTTTGAATATAAAATGTCTCCCACAGGCTTGTGTTTTTGAACAATTTGTTCCCCATCTAGTGCTGGGGGCTTTTGGACATGGGGCCTAACTGGGAAAACTGGGGCCATTGGGGTAGAGCTAATTCTGCCCCCTCTTCAGCACTCCTGTCTTTCTTGATCTGCAGAGATAGAACAGCAGACTACTGGATGCTCTATGGCCACTGAACCACTTTAGCTACTGTTCCTTCTCCACGGTAATGAAATGTTTTAAATTGGAAACCCTAATCAAATACTTCCTCTTTAAAGTTGCTTCAGTCGGGTACTCTGTCATAGAGTTAAGAAAAGCAACCAGGGCAGCTGCTTTCTCAGCTATAACTGGTTGTTAGAAAGGGTCTGGGGGAAAGCCTAGGCATCGGTTTATGTATCTCATCATTCCTCAAACATGCCTTATTGTTTACCAGGCACCATACCAGATACCCAGATTACAATGTGGAATAAGGCAGACAAGATTCTTCAGCTTAAAGTCTCATGGCTCAGCCAAAGTATGTTCCAGGCCCTTACAAAATTCAAGTGTCACAGGGCTCTACAGCTGAGGATGGCTTCACAGGAAAATATTCTTATAGTAAGTAACAGGTAGGAAGGGACCAAATAGGTGAGATAGTAGTCATTGTATATTCCACAACGCTTGTATTTTTGGAGATGATGGAGAAGACAGTCTCTATGTTTGAATTTGGACCCTGTTCTATACAACATTTTGATACCCAAATAATTTATAAGAATCAAACCCTACTGGGGTAGGGTTGGAGCCAGTTACTGAGAGTCTCACTGATAAGATACGTTTTTGCAAACCTGACTCTAGTGAAAATCACCTCAGTCTTAGATATGATTGCAATCTGGGCCCAGGGGACCAATGTATGTATAACCCATAAAACATAGTGTATTGGAAAAGAAGGCAGATGAAAAACATTGAAGACCTAGTCTATGCTTTCAGAGGAAAAGTAGTTTACCTGGAGAGCAGTGTCAATCAGGACAATGTTTACAAGGAGTGCCTGGCTGGGATTCCATCCCAGGGCAGTAGAGGCCATTCTCTAGCTATTCTGCAGTTCAGTCTGTGTTGGTCATGTCTTTCTCACATCTATAAGAACCTTGGGGCTGGAGAGATGGCTCAGCAGTTAAGAGCACTAACTGCTCTTCCTAAAGTCTTGAGTTCAATTCCCAGCAGCCTCATGGGGGCTCACAAACATCTTTAATGGAATTGATGCCCTCTTCTGGCACTCATATACATAAAATAAATAAATAAATAAATAAATAAATAAATAAATAAACTTAACAAAACAAAACAAAACAAAACAAAACAAAACAAAACAAAAAAAAAAACAACTCAAGGACAGAGATACCCTGCACTGAACCTTAAGCTTTCTGAACTTTGAGGCTATGTGTCTGTGGTACCCAGTCCTCCCCCAAGAGATTCAAGGCTTTGGATGCACTGGAGAGAGAGGCTGGAGTCCCCTCCACTCTCTAGGTTTTATCCACATGTAGTGACTATGAAAAATGCACACTCCAAATAACCAAGGTCCTTCCTGAAGTTTAATATGGTCTTTGTGGTACTGAAGTATTTGTTTTAGTTCTAAATAAAGATGTCTACTTAAAAGCAAGCAAACAAAAGACCTTTGGATATCTCCAATCACAAAACAAGCTGGAGGACTGAGCACGGTTATAAAATTATTTGTCACTACCATTCTTCTATGAGGTGTGCAGGTGCCAGTGTTTTTGTGTGTACATGTGTTTCCTTGCATGTGCATATGCACATGTGTATGTGTGTCTGTGTGTGTGTGTGTGTGTGTGTGTGTGTAACTATTAATAAAACAAGAAGCTCCTCTATTCCCTTGTACTTTGCCACCTATAGCAGGTGGAAGAGCTGGCCCTGGGGTCATGAGATCGGGAGAGCTGGCCCTATCTCTCACTGATAGCAGCAATCCAGAGAGTGGGTCCTGTATCTCACCTAGGTAGCACAGTAGAGCTGACCCTGATGGCATGGGTGAAGATGAGCCGGTCTTGAGGGCATGAGACTGGAAGAACTAGCTCTGCTCCTTGCTGGCTATGGCATTGGATGGGCCATCTGGGGAAGCAGAGGAGCTCACCTCAGTAGTGTTGGTGCGGGAGAGTTGGCTGACTGACCAGCTTAGATACCTCTCAGGCCCAGACCCAGGGCTTTGAGTTATTCTACCCCAACATCTATCCCTTGATGAACTGCTGGAGTGCATGAAGGAGTCAGTCCTACAGATCTAAAATTACAGGATCTTCATGACACAGGGCAACAACAGGCGATCTGAAAGAGGTCCCAGTGGAATTCCAGTATTGATAGTATAGTAGAAGCCAGAGGCCTCATACCAGACCAAGAGATCATTGCAATGAACATTTGCAAGCAAAGAAGTGTGGACAAAAGGCTATACTATGGAACATAGTGATGCACTACAGCTTCCAAATGAGATTTGTTTTTTCTCTGCTGGTGGTGGTGGGGTTTATAAGGGTGGAGGTCAGATGTGAGGGGAGGGGGCGATGAGTGAGATTCATGTGCGTGATGTGAAAAATCTCAAAGAACCAATAAAAAGTTAGAGAACGGAAGGAAGGAAGGAAGGAAGGAAGGAAGGAAGGAAGGAAGGAGGGAGGGAGGGAGGGAGGGAGGGAGGGAGGGAAGGAAGGAAGGAAGGAAGGAAGGAAGGAAGGAAGGAAGGAAGGGAAGAAGGAAGGAAGGAAGGATGCAAGCAGGCAGAAGGCATAATTTTGGTGCACTGACAAGCAGGGTTTCACTAAATTTTTCCCTCCACAGGACCTCAACCGTGAGCTTCCATCTGAGTTTTGACACTTCCTGACTATCTGTGACCAGATGATAATCTGCAGTGTGAGGGCAGTAACAGCAGTTTTGCAGAGCTGTGCAGCAGACTCAGTGGAACTGCCTGTGTGTGCAGTGGAAGCTCTCTGCCCTGTGTGTGCAGTGGAAGCTCTCTGCCCTGTGCGTGCAGTGGAAGCTCTCTGCCCTGTGTGTGCAGTGGGAGCTCTCTGCCCTGTGTGTGCAGTGGAAGCTCTCTGCCCTGTATGGGTACAAGAAAGGAGCATCTGGAGTGGGCACACCATGCTGGGTACAAGCCTCAAGGTACTTATCAAGTTATTCACCACTCCCGACTTCATCACCCTCACTCTTCAGAGAAGGGAAATCACAACAGCAAGTGACATGTCTTGTGTGAATCAAAGGGCCATAATAAGTAAAAGTAATAGAGCTGTTAAACTATAAAGTCATATTCAGATGCAAAGAACTATCATTACTATTCTCCTGAGCTGGCATTGTACCCTCCTGAATGCCTACAATCAAGGTGTTCACAGGCTCTGCCCATGCCCCACCAGGACCATTGAAATGGGCTGCCCAAGGAGCAGAAGTGTGAACCCCTCCTAAAGGGATAAGAGAATCAAGGTACCTGAAGCAAGAGATGGAGCTACTTCAGGCTGCACTAACTCAGTGAAATATGGTAGCCAGGAGAAACTATAGAATATTAGAAAGGATTGGTCGGCAGAGCCTGGGATAGGTGATATGGTGAGCAGCATGGGTATTCTAGATGAACAAGATCCTGAGGCTGAAGAAAAGAGATGAATCTTCCTGTGTAATATCCTTAGTAACATATGGATAAAGGGGATCTGAGTCAAGAAGAGTAATAAGGTCAAAAGAGCCCATTAAAAGGCCATGACCACAGTAGGCAATTGAGCTCAATGTATAGACTGGATACTGTCAAATATGTCATCTAGCTCCATGGCCTGACAGAATTTTGACTGCTTGCTGCCATTAACTACATGGCTTTCCCAGGACATCGACAGTTCTCATGCAAAGAGATTCAGAGTGCTGATAAGTGTAAGTAAATATGTTATGGCAGGGCACTGTTAGCAGTAGCTAGTCATGGCTTAGAGAAGTCAAGAGTGTTCCATGTGAACCAATAACCTTCATGACAATGGGCAGGGAGCAAAGAAGCTGTTGTTCTATCAGAACCATGATCTTTCTATCATCTTTAAATATAAATGGTAGTACATGTATATGAGTTAGAGTATTGGTAGTCAGAGCAAACATGATGGTTAATATCTACAAACTCAACAATAAGGAGACTAGAGCAAAAAGATTGTCATGAGTTCTGAGCAAGTCTGGACAGTGGAGTGAAACCCTGAACCAACCAAACAAAAATAAGGATTGATAGTTGACTATGACTAAAGGTGGCTTGAACAGGGAGACCCAGAAGACACACTATGCAGGACCAAGGGGGAATGAATAAAAGATAAACATAGTCTAACCTCAATTTTAGTCATTTTTTAAATATCGACTGAGACACAAAAAATAGCATTTAATATTATTTTATGGAAGAAAGAGTACAATGTCTAAAAGCCCCCATGGAATTCCCAACATAGTCCTATAAATGGTTTCAATAAACAAACTCCCAAATTTCATGCATGAATAAGACACAGGTTTGTTTCTCTCACACATACCAAATCCAATTAGTAGTAAGGTTCTGCCTTCTTCCACACATGGCTCTGAGGCACTCTAGGGTATCACATTCAAGCAAAAAAAGGAGGACGAAGCCAGGGAAGTTACACATAGAAATCTCCCAGCCAGGTCTATGGCCACATATCCACTCAAGCCTATGGCGAGATGACTAGACCTTGGCTTCCATCACATGGCCACACACCCAACTGCAAGAGTCACTGGGAAATGTAGTCCTGCTATATTCCAGAGAGAAGAGGATGCCTTCCGTGAGAAGCCAGCCATGCTTTGCACAAAAAGGGCAGAGCATTTGAAGCCATAGCATATAATAGAAAGGGAGATGCAAAGTGGGGTGGAGATGTAGACATCAGGAAAGGTAAGAATAGACAAGATGGGTATTACTTTCCTGTCACACTGAACAAATATATGACAAAGCAAATTAAGGGAGGAAGGTTTTATTTTGGCTTCCAGTTTGAGGCAATCCAGTCCATCGGGGTCCAGAAGACATAAGGACAGGAATGGTTTGGTCTGTGAAAATGGGAAAGTACAGTGGGTACTTCATTCATTTAGGGAACCCAAGAAGCAGAAAGAGATGAATAATGGTGATCAGATTTCTTTCTCTTTTTATTTAAATTCAGTTTAGGACCTCGACTCATGGGATGGCCCAGCCCACGTTCATGGCAGGTCTTACACCCTCTGTTAATCCTCTCTGGAAACCCCCTCAGATACACCCAAAGTTGTGTTTCACTCATGCCTCAATGTGTTCATTAATCCAACCAATCTGACAATCAAAACTAACCATCAAAGATAGATACACCCTTTCCTGGGGCTGGTGTTCTTTGCTTAGTGCATTGTAACCCAGTTCAGCATTGATGGCCATGAGTGAACAGCCATGGTTTCATTTATTCCTAACTGGATGATTTCTTCCCTGGCAAGTCACCAGGCAACTGTTCATAGCTCACAGTGGTACTTGAACCATCACTACATGGCTGTGGCTCCCTTTGTACTAAATGATGGTGGGTCGCAACCCTTATTAAGAACCAGAGACCTGGCAGAGCTGCTGAGATGGAGTGTTCCTGGCAAATTAGTAGAAACCAATATACCAGGATGTGGAGAGGAGAAAGGTGGCGAGTCTCTAATGTGGCAGTACTCTCTTTTAGATTCAATCTTGGCTGGACCAGTCCTGGCTGGGTGTGGTGGCTATAGCTAACAGCCCATAGACAGCAATCTTCCCCAGCCTACTCTCAATTTGCTATCCTTTATAAGCAGCTGCTTCTACCTAGAAGAAAGCGACCCTGAACCTGATGTAACTGATGAAGCAATTCCAAGAGTGTTTGTTGATAGCGTTATGTGCACTGAGCTTGCTGCAGGCACACCTACTTTTCTATGTCATAGAAAGCTCCACTGATTTTCTCCTGGTAATTACCAGGAATGGAATCTTACTGTACAGATGAGGTAAAAGAAGCGGGGGAGGTTTGCTAGCCACGTCAAGCTCATCTGGCTGCTAGCAGGTAGTCCCACAGATTCCATCTATCTCCAAGTCCTGTGTTGTCTTTATAAAGTCACAGTAGGCCATGGATAAGGAAAATAAGCAGTATCTGGGCTCAGGATTTCAGGAAGAGATCAGCGTGATAGATAAGTTATAAAACGGCTTGCTATGTAAAGCTGAAGAAAGACTGAAGGCCTGAGTTCAATTCTCTACATCCATATAAAAAGCTGTCTGTGGTAGTACATGTTTACAATGTTAGTGTGAAGAAGCAGAGACACACAGATCCTTGGGGCTGCTCAGTCTAGCCTAGTTGGTGGGCCCTATTTCCTAGTGAAATACTTGGTCTTAACAGAGTAGACAGATCCTAAGGAATGACACTCAATGTGAAAATATGGTTTATACATGGACAGACACAGAGAAATGCACACACAGAGAGACAGAGACAGAGACAGAGACAGAGACAGAGCATGTCAGGAAGTGTCAGAGGCCTCAATCTGACTCCCTGGGGTAAGGAAAATACTTGTCAGCACACACAAAGTCCTACAGTAGAAACTAGGAGTCTTGACTCTCAAGTTCCTGGGAGAAAGGAACATCTGTCAGAAATTTGTTCAAATTAGTTTTCCCTGTGACAATCTCTACAAAGTCATTTGAGACAATCAGAAATGACTTCTATACCCTTGTACTATAACTCCTGCTGCTTATCTCAGTTCCTGAAGATATAACTATATTCATTAATTCATTCGTTATTTTTATTCGTCCTCTCTTCATAGGCTTACTGAGCAGATACTGGAAGCCATACATTACAGTGGGCTGTGGAGATACCAGTGGATGTGACAAAGGTCCAGGTGCACCCCTCCTCTTAGACTCCAATGGGGAAGTCATATTGCAACATAGTAATTAGAACTAATTAGCAGGTTATTTCCAATTGGGCAGCAAAGCAGCCAGAACTGGATGCCAAACCTTACTCTGGCTTCAGGGAATCCCTCTGAAGAAGCAGCACCGGAACTAGAAAATCCGACTTCTGAGCTGCCCTTCACCTTATGGGACTACTAGGAATTATGTTCCAGACGACTGCCTGTCTGTGGGTGATTTGTGATATGGGACAGAAATACATTGCCACCTGGTTCTTCTTAAAAGACCATTGTCTTAGGGTTTTATTGCTGTGAACAGACACCATGACCAAGGCAAATCTTATAAGGACATTTAATTGGTACTGGGTTACAGGTTCAGAAGTTAAGTCCAGTATCATCAAGGCAGGAGTGTGGCAGCTTACAGGCAGGCATGGTACAGGAGGAACTGAGAGGCTGACATCTTCATCTGAAGGCAGCTAGAAGACTAGGTTCCAGGAAGCTAGGTTGAGGGTATTAAAGTCAATGCCCACCCTGACACATCAACTCCAACAAGGCCATACCTCTTAAGAGTACCACTCCCTGGGCCAAGCATACACAAAACCATCACAATCAGCCTAAAAACTCTGCTTAGAAAGCCTTCTCTGCTTCTACAGATTTACAAGTGTACTTGCTGAGAGCCATACCCTGCTGGAGAAGGGTTAGTCCTTCCAACTTCCCTCCTTGGGCTGGAGGCTACCAGGCTGGAAAGGGACTTACTCTCTGTATGATGGCTAGTCCTAGGACCAACTTCACAGGGAACCAACAACTTGCAGAACCAACAGCTAGCTGCTCTGGGCTTGAGGATGCTAGCCAGGTAGGCTGTCAAGTTAGACTAGCAGATTGAGAGCTTCCCCAATGTCAAGGAGCATATCTATGGCTTGGAGATAACTCATGGGGGGTTCAGACTAAGTGTAGAGATCATTTTGTGGGAGAAAATAAACACTGTAATTGCATAAGGCCCAGGTCTGTCATGTCACAGGTGAGGACCAATGTGTTGTAGAAGAGTATATCAGGCCTGAATAGCACACGCATTGTCATCACAGCCTGATTTGAATTCTGCCCAAAGGGTTCCAGTAGCAATATTTTTGTCAAGAGGTCAAGCCCTTTGAATCTCAGTGGCCCTATAACTAATAGACAGATTTGATTCTTCAGGTTTCCTGAGTGCATTAAATGATACAGCACATGTGGAAAGGTCTGGGCTGGGCCCAAAGACTTGCTCATGCTTGCTTTCTTGCTTACAGCCTATCACGTGTTTGACTGGGCTTTAATCTTATGAGTTAAACACAGCAGTCTGGCCGGGTGTGGTGGCGCACGCCTTTAATCCCAGCATTTGGGAGTCAGAGGCAGGTGGATTTCTGAGTTCGAGGCCAGCCTGGTCTACAGAGTGAGTTCCAAGACAGCCAGGGCTATACAGAGAAACCCTGTCTTGAAAAACCAATAATAATAATAATAATAATAATAATAATAATAATAATAATAATACTTTAAAAAAAAACACAGCAGTTTGTAAGGACATGACTTATCTCAGGGAATAAGATAGGAAGCTATAGCTAGGCATACAGAGTCACGGTTTGTCTCATCTCTCATTCTAGAATAAACGTAAATTTTCAGGCATCCAATATTCCAGAGAAAGTAGGCTTTCCACAGGCAATTCATCTTACCATAGACTCCCCAGTTCACATCTAGTTCCCACTACAGTTTGATCTTATTGGCTCTTAAACATATGCTCCCAAGTTTAGAATCACTTAGAAACATTTTCGAATGTCCAACCTCCAGACCACACATCAGAGCCATCAAATCAAAATTTCTAATGGTCACATACACGTGTCATAATTTTGAAACTTCCCAGGTGAATTTGCAATTTTATCTATTGCTGCTTGAGCTATTCCTATCAGCACAGTTGCATCATTGCATCTATGGGATAGCTTGGTCATTATACACTCCAAATTCATCAATTCCTATTTAGTGATGCAATATTTTCCAGTCCATTCATTATCGTAACGTTTCAGTACTTACATTTGCCCTGTTTCAATCCCCCCATTCAAGCAAGTTTTTCATGCATATACTTATCCACTTACAAAAATGTATGGAGTGTGTGCGAGCAATTGGAAGTGAGTTGTTGGGCCCCAAGCTAGAATCAGAGCATTTGAGTGCTTTCCCACAGGACTCCTTACTACCAACAAGCATCCTCCTTCTGTCTTTATAGTTGAAAATCAAGTACTCATTCTAAGAAGAACAAAGGGTTCTTCCTTATGTAGTGTCAAGTTCCTGCCCACCAAGGATATGCTTATGAGTCTTTCTCCTTCTGTTGTAGGATACAAGCTTAATTTATTTACAGAGATAACTGTCAATTCTCAGACCTCAGAAGTACTTTGTACTAGGAACCTTTATATATTTAGGCAAACAGTAACACCAAGCATAGGCTCTTATGAGCCAGGGTTACTGACATGGAGAATCCGGTTCCTTGACCCCAGTGGCCACAAATGAGTCCTTTCTAACAAAGCTTCATTCCCCCAAAGAGCAGGGATGTCTATTCCTCAAATGATACTATCAAAGGCATAGTCTGCTCATCTGTTGGATATGCATAAGGTGGAGAAAAGGATGGAGGAAAAATAAGAAATGGATTAGGGAAATGAAAGGGAAGATACAGGTAGAAGCAAGGCAGAGAGGGACACACATACACACATACATACACACACACACACCCTAAAGCACATACAAAACACTTAGACATTTTTTTCTCTCCATCTTCAGGTAGGGAGAATCAAAAGTGGCATTTAGGATCACTTATATTGTTATCTTGGACCAGGCTGCCCCGTGTTCCCTCTTTACCCACTTAAGAAGACCTAAGAGTTACCCCAGTGAAGGCTTTATTCATGCTACCTAAAACAAGCTTCTCCATGGTAACACTATGAAATAAAGCACTGTGATCCTCAGCCCTTTTGAGAACATGGGAGATTTTTGCCATTGCTCCCCCAGAAAGGCTTCAACAATCACCAAATAGTCAGCCTCTGGGATCACAACCTTCATTAACAAGGTTGGCATTTTATTATAGCGTTGTACTTCTCTAGCTCAGCTATTATAACATGGGTTCTATGAAGCTTTAATTGGCCATCTGTAACATACAGCTCATAGAAGTACTTGTCAGGTCTACTTTAGAAACACAATCTTAGGTAAAATTCACTTCAAGGTCACCCAATGATAGAACTCTACCTAAAGATGAAGTTTCATATTCCCAAGCTCACTACACTTTCATCATCATCATCATCATCATCATCATCATCATCATCATCATCATTGTCATCATCCTCTCTCTCTCTCTCTCTCTCTCTCTCTCTCTCTCTCTCTCTGGCAGCTCTATGAACAAGTATCACCTACAAATCTACTCACTTGTCATCCTGGGAGGAATCTTCCTTCACTGAATTATGAGCCTAGGTGTCTGTGTGTCAAAATAGAGTAAATGTGGTGGCAAATGTAGTGAATCTCTTGAGAGGTTTGTGGGGTTGTGCTGGGATCAGCGAAGAGAGCAGAGCTGAGCTGCCAAATTCTGCTTCAACAATGGCAAGTCTATGGGGAATTTCTGTAGAATTAGATATATTGCTGGACGTGAATAATTAAAGATTCTGATGTGGTCAGGTAGATTAATGTCCCTCTGAAAGCTCTGGATCAATGTTGGGAAAAAATAAAAGACATGCATAATTTAAAAAAACCATCAGAAACTTTGCTTGACATGATGATATTACTGATTATTTTATGATCTTCTCAAATATACTCTATAACTGTTATTAATTTAGTATCGTTAATAGCTCATCTTTCAAATGTCAGACAAAAACCAAAGCTGAAAAAATAGAACTGCTTATGGCTGGCAAAGTCCAGGAGGTGGGAAAGGAAGCTCCCATGACACGAAACCATTGAATGCTTTCTGGGAACTCCCAGCCAGGGTTTCTGTTAGTACATAGACACTCTCTTGCGTTGCTTAACATAAACTAAAGTGGCCAATTGTGGCCCGTTTCCTAGACATATACTGCCCTGGAGTTGGCTTGACTTCTTGTACGGTCAAGTGACTGGGATACAGGGAAGAAACATCATTTAGATGTTTGATAAACAAGCATCATTTAGATGCCCCAATGGGTCCTACAAATATCAAGACCTCCTGATAATTAACTAACCAGTTAGGTGACTCTTACTCTCTCAGATGCAGGCCACTTTGAAAGTACAGATGCCTCTGAAAAGGAAAATATATTCAGCATCAGCATTCAGTGTTGATGGATTGATTACTGGGTAGCTGGTCGTATACTAAGTAGCCTACAAACGTTTCTCATTCAATTCTCACTACAACCGAAAGTCTCAAAAACTTAGACTTCAGAGATCAGAAGCAATCTATATAAGGATACACAGAAGTTAATAAGAGCAGAAGCAATAAGTCAATCCACACCAGACGGCAGCTTATTGGCTTATTATGTGTCTATCCTTTGGGTAGGGTCCTTGTACATCATGTTAACCTAGATGAGCTGTTTCTCTGCACAGAAAGCATTTGGTTCATCTAGAAAAAGTGTGTGGAGGAATGACGCAGTTAGAAGTGCAAGAAACAGCCTATACCCTTTCTGTAGCAATAGTCCCTATGTCCTGTAAAATTCTGCAGAGTTCACCATATTCTTTGAATGCCATGGTAGGAAAGAGCCCACCCTCACACCAACCAAATGGTTCTACTTACCTTCACTACCTGCTGAGAAGATCAGTCTCAGGAGTAACTATTGACAATAAAGCTGAAAGTTTAGATTTTTCTAATGACAGTGAGTGATCAAATAAATTTTTTTAAGTCCAGATATTCTAATAGAGACTGGATTTCCCTCATAGTGCCAAGGACAGTGAGCTTGAAATCAGCAGCTGTGGAGTTCAGAGCTCTTTCTCCTTCTCTCTCTCTTCCTCCTTCCCCACCCCTCAGCCTCCATTTGTTTGTGCATCATAAAGTGCAGTTGTGTGACTTTTCCTGGTACCATGGGAAAATGTAGACAAGTGTTTACTTACCACAAATAGTGCATAGCCAATGACTTGGGAAAGTTATACCCCATGAGGCTCCCTAAACAACTTGCCAGCAGCTCCTCTGATCAGAGGTTCTCCTCTCCATAGTAGTCATTGCTTTTTACATAACCTTGGAGGGAAGCCCTTAGAATCTTGTAAAGGCTCTGGAGTTGTCTGAGATTTGACTAGCACAGTTTCCCAAAGGACCCTTTAGTGCTGTGTCCTCTTGGGGACAAACCCAGAGGTAGTCTTTAAAAGAAGAAAGAGACTATACTACATAGAACCAAAATACAAACACATGTATTTACTTATCTGAAATTCTAAGAAAAACTTGTCTGATGGATCAAAAAAATCCTCAATACAAATGAGTCAACTGAGCTACCCACGTTAATAGAGGCTGAGCAAGCTAAGCCCACTGAGGTTAGATGGCTCAGCTGCCTGGAAAGGTGGCTGCCTGTCTCTCCAACACACACACACACACACACACACACACACACACACACACTTATACTTACACACACACAAACAGAGTCTCCTACTATTAAATTAACCAGCTATTAAATCCTCAGTTCAATAATAAATCAATAATTAATAGCCAAGGCACTTGGTTCCATTTTCCTGTATTGCATTTGCCAGTGATACAGAATGGACAGCTGTGTTCTTTTTTTTTTTTTTTTCCAGACATTGAATTACCTACTCCCACCCTCTTGAGTATGAATATGTGCCTACCTCATTTGCATCTGATTATTAGTGCATTGAAGCTACAGTCACGTATATCCTCTTTATATTCACTGGAAAATTAAATTACAAAAGTTTTTCTACGTTGCAATTTATGTTCAGGCGATTGTTTTTTTGTATTCTGGCAAATATTACGGTCTCCAGAACTTAATGAATTCATGAGCATTGATTCCCAGGGGGAGATGGCATGCATACTATATTAGAAAACAGAGAATCTCAGCCTGATGTCAAAATGTTTTACTTTCTTCCACCCGAGCCTTCCATACACTTGGGAAATCGTGCAGATGCCAAGCAGCTGATGTCCGTAGGCAGCTGTCGATATTGCCTACAGAAGTGGGATGTTTGAGGGGTGCCCAAAGAAAGCTATGTCTTTCAATGTATCGAGTGATGGATGCTGCAGGATCTAGGTATTTTTTATGCAATCTATTACTTTAAAGGCAAGTCATTGCTCAGTGTCAGTCTTCACTCCTGGCCATTCCCCAGTTCCTGAAAGCCAGAACTACTACCTCTACCAGTAATCAGAAGTCAGAAACTTGCAGCCTACTAATTACCTTCTGTAGTTCTAGCTTTTTTTTTTTTTTATTTCTACACCAAAATTTAAATATTTGGAAATTTCATAAAACAAGGTCTACATTTCTATTTTCTTTAAAAAATATGGAGATATTTTGTCACTGAGAGGATGTTTGCTGTGTTCGAAATTTAGGGCTCTGCACAAGTCAGGTCGCAGACTGCAGACAGTGACTGAGCAGACCACAGAAGCAACACAGCTTCTGGGACAGGCCCAGTTTTGGGCAATAGACATCCTGGCACCTTCCCCGCCTGCTGGAGCACGTGAGGAAGCCAGCTTGGGTCCTGGGTCCCTCAGAGACCAGTCTGCGCAGGTCAGCTTGCAGACTGCAAAGGGTGAGTGAACAGACTTCTAAGCAACACAGCTTTTGGGACAGACCCAGCTTCGGACTCTAGACATCCGGGCACCTTCCCCATCTGGGGAGAGATGTCGCCTAGGAGGGCTTTTCCTGTCAGAACTTGTGAGGGAGCCATCTTGGATCCCATGTCCCACAGAGACCAGTCTGCACAGGTGAGAGTGCAGACTGCAGAAGCAACACAGCTTCTGAGACAGGCAGAAGCAACACAGCTTCTGGGATAGAACCAGTTTCAGTATCCAGATATCTGAGCACCTTCCCTGCCTGAGAAGAGGTGTCTTCCCAGGAGGGCTTTGCCTGCCAGAGCTCCTAAGGGAGCCAACTTGGGTCCTGGGTCCCTCAGAGACCAGTCTGTGCAGGTGAGTATGCAGGCAGCAGAGGCAACACATCTTCTGGGATAGGACCTTTATCGGGCTTTCATCTTTAGCCAAGAGGCAGGTCTGAACACCAGACTTTGGTGTACCTTCCCTGAAAGAGGAGAGCTTGCCTACAGAGACTAATCTGACCACAGAGACTCAGGAGAGAGCTGAACTCCCAGAACTGCTGACAGAGGCTAACAGAATCACAGGAGGAACAAGATCCAAACAGAGACAACTATAACAACCAACTCCAGAGATTACTAGATGGCAAAAGGCAAATGTTGGAATCGTAATAACAGAAACTAAGACCACTTACCTTCATCAGAACCCAGCACTCCCACCTCAGTCAGTCCTGGATACCCCAACACGCCCAAAAAGCAAAACTCAGATTTAAAATCATATATCATGATGCTGGTAGAGGACATTAAGAAGGACATTAAGAAGGACATTAATAACTCACTTAAAGAAATACAGGAGAACACTGCTAAAGAAGTAAATATCCTTAAAGAGGAAACACAAAAATCCCTTAAAGAACTACAGGAAAACACAGCCAAACGGGTAATGGAATTGAACAAAACCATCCAGGACCTAAAAAGGAAAGTAGAAACAATGAAGAAAACCCAAAGGGAGACAACTTTGGAGACAGAAACGTTAGGAAATAAATCAGGAAACATAGATGGGAGCATCAACAACAGAATATAAGATTTGGAAGAGAGAATCTCAGGTGCAGAAGATTCTATAGAGAACATGGGCACAACAATCAAAGAAAATGCAAAATGCAAAAAGATCCTAACTCAAAACATCCAGGAAATCCAGGACACAATGAGAAGGCCAAATCTACAGATAATAGGAGTAGACAAGAATGAAGATTTTCAACTTAAAGGGCCAGCAAATATCTTCAACAAAATAATAGAAGAAAACTTCCCAAATCCTAAAGAAAGAGATGCCCATGAACATAAAAGAAGCCTACAGAACTCCAAATAGAGGGGACCAGAAAAGAAATTTCTCCCGAAACATAATAATCAGAACAACAAATGTACTAAATAAAGATAGAATATTAAAAGCAGTAAGGGAAAAAGGTCAAGTAACATATAAAGGCAGGCCTATTAGAATTACACCGACATCTCACCGGAGACTATGAAAGCCAGAAGATCCTGGACAGATGTTTTACAGACCCTAAGAGAACACAAATGCCAGCCCAGGCTACTATACCCAGCAAAACTCTCAATTACCATAGATGGAGAAATCAAAGTATTCCATGATAAAACCAAATTCACACAATATCTTTCCATGAATCCAGCCCTTCAAAGGATAATAAAGGGAAACCATCAACACAAGGACAAAAACTACACCCTAGGGGGAACAAAAAGTCATCCTTCAACAATCCTAAAAGAAGACAGCCCTAAGAACAGAATTCCAACTTTAACAACAACAACAACAACAAAATAGGAAGCAACAATTACTTTTCTTTAATTTCTCTTAACATTAATGGACTCAATTCCCCAATAAAAAGACATAGACCAATAGACTGGCTATACAAACAGGACCCAATGTTTTGCTGCTTACAGGAAACCCACCTCAGGGAAAAAGACTGGCACTACCTTAGAGTAAAAGGCTGGAAAACAATTTTCCAAGCAAATGGTCCAAAGAAACAAGCTGGAGTACCATTCTAATATCGGATAAACTTGACTTACCAAAAAAGACAAGTAGGGGCACTTCATACTCATCAAAGTTAAAAATCAACCAAGATGAACTCTCAATTCTGAATATCTATGCTCTGAAAACAAGGGCAGCCACATTCATTAAAGAAACTGTAGTAAAGCTCAAAGCACACATTGTACCTCACACAGTAATAGTGGGAGATGTCAACACCTCACTCTCACCAATGGACAGATACTGGAAACAGAAATTAAACAGAGACACATGGACACTAACAGAAGTCATGAAACAAATGGATTTAATAGATATCTACAGAACACTTTATCCTAAAACAAAAGGATATACCTTCTTCTCAGTGCCACATGGTAACTCTTCCAAAATTGACCATATAATTAGTCACAAAAAAGGCCTCCACAGATACGAAAATATTGAAATTATCCCATGCATCCTATCTGACCACCATAGACTAAGGCTGATCTTCAATAACAACATAAATAATAGAAAGCCAGTATTCACATGGAAACTGAACAACACTCTGCTCAATGATTTGTTGGTCAAGGACGAAATAAAGAAAGAAATTAAAGACTTTCTAGAGTTTAATGAAAATGAAGCCACAACATACCCAAACTTATGGGACACACTGAAGGCAGTCCTAAGAGGAAAACTCATAGCCCTGAGTGCCTGCAAAAAGAAACTAGAGAGAGCATACACTAGCAGCCTGACAGCACACCTAGAAGCTCTAGAACTAAAGGAAGCAAATTCACCCAAGAGGAGTAGACAGCAGGAAATAATCAAACTCAGGGGTGAAATCAACCAAGTAGAAACAAAAAGAACTATTCAAAGAAGCACCCAATCCAGGAGCTGGTTCTTTGAGAAAATCAACAAGATAGATAACTCTTAGCTAGACTAACTAGAGGGCACAGGGACAGTATCTGAATTAACAAATTCAGAAATGAAAAAGGAGACATAATAACGGAACCTGAGGAAATCCAAAACATCATCAGATCCTACTACAAAAGGCTATATGCAAAAATACTAGAAAATACTGGATGAAATGGCCAACTTCCTAGACAGATACCAGGTACCTGGTTAAACCAGGATCAGATTAACAATCTAAACAGTCCTATTTCCCCTAAAGAAATAGAAGCAGTCATCTCCCAAGGAAAAAAAAAAAGCCCAGGACCAGATGGGTTTAGTGCAGAGTTCTATCAGACCTTCAAAGAAGACCTTATTCCAACTCTCCTCAAAGTATTCCACAAAATAGAAACAGAAGGTAGTCACCAAACTCAGATACTGTTGCATAGGACAGCAAGAGTTTGCTGAAGCGACCCTGATAAAGCTGTCTCCTATGAGGCTATGCCAGTGCCTGGCAAATACAGAAGTAGATGCTCACAGTCATCTATAGGATGGGACATAGGGTTCGCAATGGAGAAGCTAGAGAAAGTACCACAGGAGCTGAAGCGGTCTGCAACCCTATAAGAGAAACAACAATATGAACTAACCAGTACTCCCAGAGCTCATTTCTCTAGCTGCATATATATATGTAGCAAAAGATGGCCTAGTCGGCCATCATTGGGAAGAGAGGCCCCTTGGTATTACAAACTTTATATGCCCCAATACAGGGGAACGCCAGGGCCAAGAAGTGGGAGTGAGTGGATAGGGGAGAAGGGTGGGGGAAGGGTAGAGGGAACTTTCGGGATAGCATTTGAAATGTAAATTAAGAAAATATCTAATAAAAAATTTGGAAAAAGAAAAAAATTTAGGGCTGTTAAGTAATAGCAATTAAGCCTCTTTAAACATTTTTGTTTCTCAGTCTAATGATAGATTTTTGTCACCTCTTCCTGACACAGAGCATCTATGGCCCTTAAAATTTACCCAGAAGTGAGAGTGTTTAACAGATTTCCAAGATACCTTAGAATTCTTCTGATTTTTTTCTAATAAAGGCATTTTTGGTGAGCTTTTTGGTATCCACAGGATGGGAACTGATTGGCAACTGTATCAACCCTGTGATTGGAAGGTCACAACTTTGAGTTTTACTACCTAACCTCTCTAGGCAGGGGAGGCAGGCTGCAAGTTGCACTAATCACAGAAGTTGACATTTTTTTTTGTCAAATGCTTACAGAACAAAGCTTTAACAAGAGCCCCAAATAGCCGGACCAAGGACTTCTCCATATCAGAACACATGGTGATTCCTAAACAGTGGAGCACCTCAGGGTATAGACAGTTGTGTCTCTTCTATTTGTGTCTCTGTTATCTGCTTCTCATCTATACACAGGTTAATATTTCCTCAAATGGATAAATGCAATTGCCTCAGTCCTTTTAGCCATTCTAGAAAATAAATCACAAGTTTTGTGAACCCCGAATTTATAACTTCTCAGTGTGAAATATGAGCCATAATCTTAGACTTGTAACAGACAGCTGAAATAGGAATGGACTCAACAGACTGAGTCCTTACCTTCTGGGTCCTGACTTTGTCAGAACTGGGTTAAATTATATCATCCCTGGAAAAGTTCCTAGTGAAAAAAAATAGTACCCACTCACTTCTAGTTCCCAAAGTAAAGCATTGTGCGGACTTTGAACACTGATGTGGGCAGCACAGACTCATTTTTCTACAATCTTGAACTTAGTAAATTAGTAATACCCATTGATTAATTTCATCAGAACCTTTGAACTCAAAAACCTCACATACATCAGAATCACTCCTGAATTTGCATCATCTATCTAATCTCTTTGTCTTACCTCACTGAGTATTTATCCTTCTATCCTTATTCCTCCTGGGCAATGCCAAGAAAAAAAAAAAAGAAGATGTGGGGCAGAAATCCAGTGATTAAGAGAAAGGCGGTACCCTGGGGTTTGAAGAAAACACCAGGATCAATGTAGAAAGGCAGAGTGCCTTGGCATGGAAGCTTTCACAGATGGGTTCCAGAGTTCTGACTTTTTAGATCTCTCCATAAGGCTTGCTCTAGTACCAGATATCCCTTTGAGCTCATAAAACTGTGTTCGTGCATAAACATTTGCTCTGGAGTCTTTACTACCCACAGGGCCCACTTATGAGTGAAAGTGGTTTTCTACTGGCTACAGACTTCAGAGAAAGTTCTTGTTTAGGACAGTTTGGAACCACCAAGAACAGTGTGATGACCCTCATGACCTCACCTTTAGCATGAGCTTATACCTGGAAGTACAAAGTTATAGCTCCCTTTGCGTGGTGGATAGTCTATGCCCAAGGCTGGTAGAAAGGAGGTGTCCTGGAAGAATAGGTAATCTGACTCAGAGAATAAAACGAGCTTCTAGGATGAGTCAGCTTTGTGCTGTGATCTCCTTCCACCTCTCCACTCAAACTTCACAGCACACCCCCTTCCTTCCAGAGAAGGCTGGGTGAAGCAGAGAGTCCTCAGAGGATATTTTGAGAAAAAAAAATCTGCCAGGGCATAATTTTTCCACTTGTCTCAGCCTGGTGCATTGTAGGAAAGTGTCCGTGCTGCAAGTGGGTGTCTCTGCCTCCTCCAGTCTAGCACCATCTTGACAGAAGCAGTTATTCCAGAGATGAACCCAGAGAATACTCAGCAGTGTTGGGTATGACTTCTGTGTGGTGGGAGTAAGCATCCAACCTGAGGTTACATGAATATAAGCTGTGCTTGTATCTGCAGCTCCATCCTATCAGATGATGACTAATTGCTTTCACCTAGGAAAGCCAATCCTGCTTCACGATTCCAGTGAATCCTGGTCAGGAATAGACTGTGAAGAGGTGACTGTCTCCTAATGTCATATTCTATTTGTAATGCAACTTTCTATTTTTGCTCCTGGTATTTGGCAAAGAGCTCCCATCACTTATCTCTATCTCTGGTCTAGAAGACAACTCTCTCTCCAGTCTCTTCATTACTGTTTACTTCATGTTTTCTAACACCTGATATGATCAATAGTTCCACCTAAAGTTTGCATTTTCCTTGCATTTATTTCTCCGTTGACATTGTCTTTTAAATAGGATATTTTATTTATTTACATTTCATATGTTATCCCCTTTCCTGGTTCCCCCCCAACCCCCTATCCCATTCCCTACCCACCCCGCCTACTGCCACCTCCCTGTCCTAGGATTCTCCTACATTGGTGCATTGAGCCTTCCCAGAACCAAGGGCCTCACCTCCCATTGATGTCTGACAAGGCTATCCTCTGCTACATAGGCAGCTGGAGCCATAGGTCTCTCCATGGGTACTCTTTGGTTGGTGGCTTAGTCTTCGGGAGCTCTAGGAGGTCTGGTTGGTTGATATTGCTGTTCTTCCTATGGGTTGCAAACCCCTTCAGCTCCTTTAGTCCTTTCTCTAACTCCTCTATTTGGGACCCCGTGCTCATTCCAATGGTTGGCTGTGAGCATTCCCCTCTGTATTTATCAGGCACTAGTTTCTCTGGAGACAGATATATCAAGCTCCTGTCAGCAAGCACTTATTGGTCACTGTAAGAATGTCTGGGTTTGGTGTCTGTATATGGGATGGATCCCCAGGTGGAACAGTATCTGGATGGCTTTTTCTTCAGATACTTTCCTCCGTTCTATACTTCTCTGTATATCCTCCCTTGAGTATTTTGTTCCTCTTTCTAAGAAGGACTGAAGCATCCACACTTTGATCTTCCTTCTTCTTGAGCTTCATGTGGTCTGTGAATTGTATCTTGGGTATTCCAAGCTTTGGGCTAATATCTACTTATCAGTGAGTGTATACCATATGTGTTCTCCTGTGATTGGGTTACCTCATTCAGGATGACATTTTCTAATTCCATCCATTTGATAAGAATTTCATGAATTCATTGCTTTTAATAGCTGAGTAGCACTCTATTGTGTAAATGTACCACATTTTCTGTATCCATTCCTCTGTTGAAGGACATCTGGGTTCTTTCCAGCTTCTGGTTATTATAAATAAGGCTGCTATGAACACAGGCAGAGGAACTAGTTATAGACAATAAAATGGGAAGAAAAACTTCCAACATGTACTTACACAGTTGTCCATTATATGAATCTATTATTCATCTTCTGAAGAGATTTTGGCTCCAAAATCCTTCACAGGAACCAAAATATCATGAGTGTTCAATATTTTAATATCAGATGCCATAGTAGTTGCATATAGCTTATATACATCCCCCTATATACTATAGATTTTATATACTTATAGATTACTTATAGTAAATAACCCAAGATAAATGTTGGGCAAAAGATTATAATACTATATTGCTTAAGGAATAATGACTTAAAATAGGCACATTAATATATGCAGTCCTCATTGTACATAATCCCTGACATACAACCCATGTATAACAAAGGGCTGACTATATGTATACATGTAAGTGTTTGTGTGCACCCGTATTTATTCAATAGATTACTCAATGGACACATTTCCCTTGACTTAGTGATTATTTCCTCTCCATGGCAAAAATGAATATGAGATCCCTAGGTTGTGGTATCCATGATTGGCTTTCAAAGAAAGCCACATGGAATAGATGGTGGGGCAGAATGGCTGAAGGGACACAGCTGTTTGGCAATGCTCCTACTAGTGTTCTAGGGTTGTCTCAGCCCTAACTTTTCATTCTAGATTACCTGTATTATAAGATAATTGTCTGGGGGGAAAAGGGAGATCATTCAGCAGTTAAAAGTACTTGCCATTCTTTCAGGGGACCTGAGTTTGGATCTTAGAGCCCATGTCAGGCAGCTCACAACCTTTACTTACTCCAGCTCTAGGGCATTCAATGCTGCCTTCTAGCTACTACAGATACCTACACACACACACACACACACACACACACACACACACACACACACACACACATAAGCACTTAATAAAAATATCTTTAAAAGTAGCTATTGGCTTTATTTTTCTGTTAGTTTTCTAATGTTTGTAGGTAGATCTAATGCACTAAGGAATGTGTACATTACAGCCACTTTTCCAGTGAGCTTCTAAAAACGTTGTCTCAGACTGAATTACACAATAAATTTTCTCCCTTACAATTCATATATGGGAGATCTAATCTCTTATGACTAAAAATGTAGCCATTTTAAGCTATCTTCCCAGTGCTGGGATGAAAGGGAAGCACCACCACTGCCTTGCCCAGATCTACTAATGTCTGTCTACAATTATATCTGTTCCTGGGTGCCTATGTGGAGGTGTGTGCATGTGAATGCAGTTGCCATATGTCAAAAAAGATACCGGTTCCCCTAGAACTGGACTCATTAGTGGTTATAAACTGCATGTTATGTGTGCTGGGAACTAATCCAGGCCCTCTGTAAGAGCATTCTGAACTTCTTAGCCATCTCCCCAGCTGCAATTTTGTTGCTTTAACACCCTCCCAATCTGTGGCTTATAGCATCCCTGACAAACTACCAGAGAAACATGTTTCCTCCTAGTTGTAGTACACTGAGAACAGTATCAGACTGTTAAGTCTCTCACTATCCTTGAGAGGTGAGCATGCTGACAAGCTGCCTGTTTGTTCCCCATTGTTGTACAGTGAGCATAGTAGGCTGTTTACTTCATATTATCATGAGGAACACCGTCCTATGTTGTCTGTTCCCCCATTATTGTACAGTATGCACAGTACTGGGCTGTCTGCTTCCTCCTCATTGTCAGACAATGTGCACAATAACAGGTTATCAGTTTCCTTGCCATAGAGAAGCATATTTCACTGCATTGCTTTCTATTGAGTTCTCTACAATGGAGTTTTCAAATTTGAGCTCAGTGTGATTATGGAGGCTGTTCAGATGAGGAGAATCCCCCTGCTTTCAATGAAAATGCCCTTGAGTTCTAGGCAACAAGATGTTATCATTGAAGAGAACCAACAATAATCCTGAGCCTGACACAGTGTTACTGTCTGACATAATTAAGCTCATGTGAACTCCCTGGTGTTGCTGGTGACTTGAACTCTTTGGTGGAAAGTCATAGAAGCTGGGCCACCTGCATTCCCATCACCAAAGGAACCTGTTTTTAATGGGGTAAGGGTTAAGCATAAGCATTTTATCAGATCCTATGATGGTTATTAAGTGTACCATAGTCCAAGAGCTACTAGATAAGTCGTCTGCAAAATAAAAAATGAGAAAGAGGGGAAAAAGTAGAAAATTTCCCAATTGTAGAAGTTTTATTACATTCCACAATTCAGTCATTATCCAAAGATACTAGTAAAGTTTATAGGTAAGACTTTTAGGTAAGGATTATAACTGAGGTAATAGATCACTCGTCATGTGAGGAAGTAGAGACTTTATAATATCCATTCTATAGAAAGACACACTGAAACAAGATAGGAGAAAAGGTATATATGAGGCTAGAGAAATGGCTCAGTGTTAAAGGGCACTTGTTGTGGAAGCATGAGGACTTGAGTTCAAATCACCAGCACCCATGTAAAATGTCAGGTATGATCGAACTTGCCTGTCACCCTAACACTGGAGGGCAGAAACTGAAAAATCTCAGTTCTCTGATAGTCAGAAGAACTGCAGATAAACAGCAAGCATCTAGGTTCTGTATGAATTCTCAACTCAAGGTAGTAAGGCATGAGCGGTATGAGATGACACCCACACCCTGGTCTAGCCTCCACATGCATGCACAGCATGTATAACACACAAAGACATTGACACACATAGTATTTATATTGTTATAATTTTAGTGGATTTTAAGGTACCAGGGGACCCCAGAAGCCAGCACCACTTGAAATCCTAGGGAAGCTGCATGGGACTATCTCTTCCCACAGTTTCTCCACTATGAAATATCTATAAGTGGATGGAGAAACAAACCCAGAAAGAGTCATAGAAAATAGTCCTTTGAGGAAGTTCTTGGTTAAAGAAAATCTAGGTGACACAAGAAGTACCTAATTTCTCTCTTCCATTTAGATATTTAGCATCTACTTCCAAAGAAGGGCCCCTGGTTTTTTTTTTTTTTCAACTTTTATTAGATATTTTCTTCATTTACATTTCAAGTGTTATCCAGAAAGTTCCCTATACCTTCCGCCCTCCCAGCCCTGCTCCCCTACCCACCCGCTCCCACATCTTGGCCCTGGCGTTTCCCTGTACTGGGGCATATAAAGCCTGCATGACCAAGGGGCCTCTCTTCCCACTGATGGCCAACTAGGCCATCCTCTTCTGTATATGCAGCTAGAGACATGATCTCAGGAGGTACTAGTTAGTTCATGGTTATTCTTCCACCTATAGGGTTGAAGACCCCTTCAGCTCCTTGGGTACTTTCTCTAGCTCCTTCTTCCTTGGGAACCCTGTGTTCCATCTAATAGCTGACTGTGAGCTTCCACCTCCATGTTTGCCAGGCATTGATATAGTCTCCCATGAGACAGCTATATCCTGGCCCTTTCAGCACCATCTTGCTGGCATATGCTATAGTGTCTATGTTTGGTGTCTGATTGTGGAATGGATCCCTGGAATCCGCAGTCGTTGGGTCCATCCTTTGGATTCAGCTTCACACATGATCTCTTTAACTCTTTCAATGTGTGCTTTGTTCTTAATTCTAGGAAGGGGTGACATGTCCATATTTTGATCCTCCTTCTTCTTGAGTATNAACTTGCTAATTGTCTTTTCTAGATCCTTGAAGAATTGAGTTGGAATTTTGATGGGGATTGCATTGAATCTGTAGATAGCTTTTGGCAAGATAGCCATTTTTACTATATTGATTCTGCCAATCCATGAGCATGGGAGATCCTTCCATCTTCTAAGATCTTCCTCAATTTCTTTCTTCAGAGACATGGGTTTTTAATCATGGAGAAGACCATCAAGAAGGTTGCAATGATTGAAATTGATAAGGAGTAGATCCCATGATACACCATGTGTTTCTTTTCTTCTGCCCATTACAAACCAGCCCCACCCCACTTGTGAATTGGTGGATCCTAGGAATATGTATTCTTCCTTCACATATAGAAACAGCAGTAAAATGGAACCTGGGACATGATGGGGAGGCCTTGGACAGAAAAGCCATTGTGCTAACACCATGGCATCTAGGTGAATTAGACCCAGCACTATGAAAGAAATAAATCTATCTGTTTTTCTCTCTTTGACTCCTGCTGTGCCCGAAGCTGTTTCTAAAGTGCCCACAACATCAAAGAATGAAATAAATAGCGAGGGGGGATTGTTATGTTCAGTAATCTCTGAGAAGAAAATGAGGGAACAGTAATTAGGCCAAAATAAACTTAGAGACTATCACATGCAGACCATAAGATCTGTACTGTTGCAATCAACAGTCAAGAATGTGGTAAAACACATGGTTACAAAAAACAATGTGTATGTAATAGGGGAAAGCAATTTTCAAAGAATGCTGGTTTTAAGAGGAAAAGCAGAGCTCAACTTTTCCTGATGATGAAGCTGACAAGAATTCCTCCCATGGGTCTTCTAGAAGAAGACAGGGTGTTGTAAAGGAAGCATTCTTGGCAATATCCCTATGGTGACATTTGTGGGACTATTAATCTAAGCCTCTCACTGGCTCAGTGCCAAAGCACACTATATATAGAAAAGGCAAAGTGGTCTGGAAAGAAGTGGTTTTCAGGGATGTTCTAAAAAAGGGTAACATTTAGGGTTCACAGAGTAGACTCTTTAATTTAGTGGGTAGGAGCCCTGTAAGAATCAACTGAAAAGTGTCACCTCTATAGGTACAGTAAGGACTCTAGAGATGGCTCAGATGGTAATAAGTTTGTCTTTGAAAGCATATAGCTTGAATTTTCTACCTTAAAGCATGGTTTGGGTTGAGTTTTGCTGTTGCTTGATTTTATTTTGTTTTTGTTGTTTTGTTTTTCCTTATACAAGTTTGTCTGGGTGTGGTGGAATGTACTTATAATCTAACTGTCAGAGAAATGAAGGCAGGCAGATCATTAGGGTTTGCTGGATAATCAGCCTAGTCTATTTGGCAAGTTTCAGACCAGTGAGAGACTCTAATGCAGGAAAAAGTAAGGAAAAAAAGTAAGAAAAGAGGTCAATGGCACCCTTAGAATGCCTCTAAGTCTGTCCTTTGCACCATCTCTCCCCTAGTTTAAAATAAAATAAATTAAAAGAAACATGCCTATACATTTATAATTACAGGCTTCTAGGCAATCCATGATTCTAACAAAGAAGCTAGAGATAGAACCCCAGGAGCTGAAGGGGTCTGCAACCCTAGAAGAGGAACAACAATATGAACTAACCAGAACCCCCAGAACTCATGTCTCTAGCTCCATATGTAGCAGAAGATGTCCTAGTCGGCCATCATTGGGACGAGAGGCCCCTTGGTACTGCAATCTTTATATGCCCCAATACAGGGGAACTCCAGGGCCAAGAAGTAGGAGTGGGTGGGCAGGGAAGCAGGGAGGGGGGATGGGGGAGGGAGAGGGGGAGGGGATTTTCGGGATAGCAGATGAAATTTAAATTAAGAAAATAGCTAATAAAAAACGCTGAAAAAAAATAAAAAGAAAAGAGGCACTGCTGTTTGTCTTTTCTGGAGAAGACACGAACAAGTATCTACACACTCAGATAGAGAAATAATGCCAGACAAAAATAAGAATTCTATCAAAGTCCAACTTGATAAACAAATTATTTTATTGAGGTTATTATAGGATTACAGATTAAGGATTGCTTATGGCAATTTAATCAAAAGCAGATGCATTGCCCTGAAGCTCATCCCAGATGCATCTTTAGAGCTTCTTGCTTGGCTTGAAGAGAGCTCATGTTGTGAGAGAGTCTCGTCTCCCAGCTGTCTTTACCTGAGTGTATAACCTATAACCTTAGGAAAGGGGACCTGATGAATCTCACAAAGCTTCAGGAACTTCCTGAGACTTGTAAGTTATTTACTACCCGAACCTTATTGCATTCACATTCTGTGTCTCGCACAGCCTTCTTCGAGGTTGCAATGTTTCATTTTAGAGGAAAATGACATATATTAGACACCACCAATGGGAATGGCTTGCTGCTGTGGCTAAGGTGATGAATCCAGGAAGCCATCTGAAATACTGCTGAACTGACAGACTAGGTCCTGGATTTCCTATCATTAATTTGTAAGTCCTTTACATTGTTTAATTTTGGAAGCCTGGCTAACTAGTTGGAAAGAAAACCAGAATAATATATAGGGAATCTCTATAGAGTATACTTTTCTTTCTTTATTCATCCCACTAAGTGCAATGACTTACAAATTCAATAAGAAAACCAGAAAGAATATAGGGGATGCCTCAGTTGACAAGTGATTACTATGGAAGCATGAAGACCTATGTTTGCATCCGTAATACCTACGTAAAAGCCAGGTACAGTAGTGTGCAGCTACAATCCCAGGTCTAGGGTAAAGGAGACAGAGGATATCTGTGGCTAGCTTGGCAGCTGGTTTAGCCTAGCCAGTGAGCTCCTGGTACAGTTAGAGACCCTACCTCAAAGTAATAAAATGGGGACACACCTGAAAAAGACATTCAATGTCAACTGCTGGCCTCCATATATACATGAATACATATGCACATGTACCTCTCCAAACACATGTGCACATGCATGAAAATGTGTGTGCATGCACCTATTCTTGGAGTCAGTCTCAAAAAAGAACACTGTAGATCAATCTTAAATAAAATTCTGAAAAATGTTCGATTAATTCACAAAGTAGAAAAGTATAACAGAGACCTAAAAATATAGTAAGAATTAGAAAAAAATTAAATTATACAAAGAAGAGTTAATGTACAAATAATTACAATAATGCAAAGATTTAAGCATATAAATAGAAGGCAGAAGTTGGCAACAAGTACTAAATTACTATCCAAACATGCTCTATTTATAAAAATCTCAAATATAACTATACAGGTAAGTAGAATGTAAAAGAATGGGGAAAACACATTATGGCAACTTTAATCGAATGACAGAAGGGGTGGATATTAGCATCCAAGCAGAATTCCAAGTAAGGCAAGTATCAGAGACAGGGAGACACACTAGTAAATGAGAGGCCAGCCCTATAGATCTGTACACTGACTAAAAAGCTTTGGAACACGTGAAACAAAAGCTTCTAGAAGAAAAAAGCAGAAATAAGCTAACCCACAATTACACTTTACAGCTTAAATATCCATCTCTTAACAATTAATATAAAGACTAGGTTAAAAAAAAAAAGTAGCAAGGGAATAGAAGAATTGAACAATATCATTACCCAAAAGAATTAAATCGGCATTTGTGTAAGATTCCACCCAGTATCATTAGAACACACATGCTCTTCAAGGTCTCATGAAGCATGCACCAACATTCAGCCTTGACCAAACTACCTGAAATAAGGCTTAAGGAAAAAAGCCTATTTTGGTTAATGGCTTCTGATTTCAGCCTCCTGCCATTGGCTGTTTTGCTGTGTTGATACTGAGCCCATGGTGATGTGGAATATCAGGGCAGCAAGAGCATATGCTGGAAGATGGTGTTTACTTCATGACAAACAGAGCAAGGAAGGGACTAGGAACAAGGTCTGACCTTCAAAGGCACACCATCAGTAACTCTCTTTGAAGCATTGCCTCCTTAAGCTTCTAGAATCTTCCTAAAATAATATCAGCCTCTAAGGACCAAGTATTCAACTCATGAGCCTTTGGGGCCCATTTCCCATTTAAAACATGACAAAAACTTAAAGAATTACAATTATAAATAATATGTGCCCTTGTCAAAATGGAATCAAACTGGAAATTGAGAGTGAGAAGATAATTAAAAACTCTCCAGCACTTGGAATTGTAACAATACTCCCCTAATACCCATGTTCCAAAGAGAAACTTTCAAGAGAAATTTAAAGTAACTAAATAAGATGAAGACAGAATATATCAGAATTTGTAGCACATGGCTAAACCAATGCAGAAAAGAAATGTATAGCATTAAAAACATATTAACAAAGAAGGACAGTCTCAAGTTGATCATCTTACGTGCCTACTTGAACAACTCAGGGAGTAAACTACCAAATAAATATAAAGTAAAACAACGGAGAAATAATCAACAGGAGAGATCAAAATTTAAAACAAAATGTGAGGATATCAATAAAATAATCAATGGATCCTTGGGGAAAATAAATAAAATTGATAAAGGTATCTAGGTGGACAAATATAAAACTCAAAATGTCAATATTAGGAATTAAATATAAGCTACTACCACAGAGCCTGCAAACATCAGGAATGAAGGAGAAAACAATACACAAGTGGGGACACCAGCCAAGTGGGGACATCAGCTCGAGCATTTGGGTGAAAAAGACTAGGTCTGCAGAAAATATAAGTGGTTTTATCCAATGTGAAATTAGAGCCTTGAACATCCCATAACGATTACAGAAACTTAATTAAAGGTTTAAACATTCCTAAAAACTACACCAAGGATGCTATGTGAGGTAATCCAATCTCAAAAGAACTCACATAACATGTACTCACTGATAAGTGGATATTAGCCCAGAAACCTAGACTAACCAAGATACAATTTACTAAACACATGAAACTCAAGAAGAATGAAGATCAAGATGTGGACACTTTGCCCCTTCCTAGAATTAAGAATGGGCACACATTGAAGGAGTTACAGAGATCATGTGTGGAGCTGAATCAAAAGGATGGACCAACCAGTGACTGCAGCAGCCAGGGATCCATCCCATAATCAGCCACCAAACATAGACACGATTGAATATGCCAGCAAGATAGTGCTGAAAGGGCCCTGATATAGCTGTCTCATGGGAGGCTATACCAGTGCCTGGCAAACA
>LR750030.1:1045303-1075130 GCA_902729485.2 Mus minutoides | reverse complement strand
AAAAATTCCACAGGTTTTTAATGTTAATAAGAAATTTAGGGGCTGTTGAGATGGTTTGGTGGTTAAGAACATTGACTGCTCTTCCAGAGGTCCTCAGTTCAATTCCCAGCAATCATGTGGTGACTCACAAACATCTATAGAAAGGACCTGATGCCCTCTTCTGGCATGTAGGTGCACATATAAACAATGTACTCCTACATTTGAAAATTGGACAAATATATTTTTTTCTTTTTTACAAAAGGAAATTTAGGTGCAAATAAATATTTAAGAGGTAATTTTTTCACAATGTTTGTGGGTGAAGGTTTTCAGCAAGACTGGTCTAACATGAATTTGCATGTAATGTATTCTGGGCTTCTGTTGTTTCTTAACAGAGTGAACAGCTGTCTCTGTTCACTTACACTTGGCTGTCGCACTGCACAACAAACCTTACACAGAGTATCATGGGGAAAGACACAGGAGGTTGGCTACCTCTGTTCAGGAAAGAAGCAGCAGAAAACTAAGCAGGAAGCATGTTTTATATTGCTTTTCTTATTATTATTTTCCTTTTTTTAGAGAGGAGCCTTCCAAAGTGGAGATTTCCAGGATGAGGACTGATGGGATTTTAAGCTATGGGCTTGTTTTTTTTTTTTTTCTTTTTTATCTGTAGGGTAGAGCATGGCTGTCTGTGTCTCAAGGGGGTGGTTCCAGCCATTAGAGTATTCTGGAGTTCAGGGCCTGGTAGTTGGAGGTCCTCTGGTATGGAGTCTGGCCACTTTCCTACTTTGAGAGTCTTACATGCATATTATTAACATATGTGTGCACATGGTTCATGAAAAACTCAGGAAAAGGAAGAATTGAAGTTCTAAATAACTTCCTTGTTAGATTGAAACTCTGTATGGAAGTACAAGACTAGGGTTGGAAGTTTTGGAAAGGGATATATCTCTGACACCAAGATTCATAGTTCAGAATGTATCTGTGGAAACTTAGCCTTAGGTAATTGCTATAAATTGGATTTCCATTTTACTCAAGTGCACATGAAAGCCTGGGTTAAGCATATTCGAAACCACCATTGATGTGTATTGAAAGGAATAAGATAAAAAAAGCAAGAAAGCAAAATGTATTGTGAAGGAAGACCATCTGTGCTGGCAAACATATTTGCATTTTTGTTTATTAGGATCTAATAATTTAATTTTCTTTTAATTTATACTTTTGCTTCACCTATGTGGTGCTAGTAATTTCTCTTACTTGTTTCTAATTGATACTGTGTAACTCTTAAAAATCTGACTGAAGAATTTAAATGGCTTAGCTTTTGAGAAGTTCTCCTTGTAGAATTCAGATTTTTTTTTTAAAAAATAGGACATGGATTACATTATACTGGTAGACTATAAACTATTTCTTAGATATGGAAGATGACTTTTCTTGAATTTGAAATTTGACATTCACATAGCTTAGTGGTTAAGTGGCTGAGACATTTTGAAGGAGATGGATACAACCACAAATATGGCCTGTGACTGGGAGACACTCATCTGGTACATCTTGAAAATTTTATTTAAAAGTTAAAAACATGGAATTTCTATTTAAATAATTTCCCCCACATAATAATTCCTTAAAAAGCTGTAATTGCTTTAAGTTTTACTACTGATTGTAGTCATTTCTGTGATTGTATCTATGATTGATGCATCTTAATGTTGCAATCATCTGCCAATTTTCTATGATTATATTCATGACTGGTATTCTTTATGGTGCAATTGGATGGCAATAGTCTGATTATATATCTATTAAGATTTTTTTACATAGCTTTCTCTCTAGACACATTTGAAGAATAGAGCCTTTATTTCCCAAAAGATAAGCCTTTGTGCAAAGCATATTCTTTCTGGCTTTGTCAACTTTCTTTTCATCTAGACAGGTTGAGTGGTTTAGCAAAATAAAGGTGCCACTATTCACCTTACAATGCTAAGAGAACATAATTCCCAAATATGCACCACTAAAATTTTTTAATATCGTAACCTACAGTCATGTAACAAAGTCTACTAACAAATAATGGAGACAGTGACAGAATTTTTATAATGTTGTGATAAAGTCAAGGCAGGGAGTGGGTAGTCTAGATGGTTCACAGATCTCAGGTAGCATAGACACAATTTGCCTTCCAAATGTATTCACATCAGGTTCAACCAAGGTTATATCACAATGATTCACAAATATTCCTGCTATGAACATAGTGGAGCATGTATTCTTATTACATGTTAGAACATCTTCTGGGTATATGTCCAGGAGTGGTATAGCTGGGTCCTCAGGTCTAATTTTCTGAGGAACTGACAAACTGATTTCCAGAGTGGTTGTGTCAGCTTGCAATCTAACCAACAGTAGAGGAGTGTTCCTCTTTCTCTACATCATTGCCAGCATCTGCTGTCACCTGAGATTTGATCTTATAGTATTATATTTTACTTTATTATTATTCCTATAAAGCCTGTTTGTTTTTTTTTAATGAGAGACAAAAAGGCAGTGAATCCAAGTGAAAAGAGACATGAGGAAGAACTGGGAGGAGTAGAGTGAGGGGAAATTGTAACAGGATATACAGTACGAAAAAATTTTAGTAGAAGAAAAAATTAAAATGTGATAACTGTTGTGTTTTATAAAATGGCAGTGTGATGAACACCTCAGCAGGCCCTGCCAATGTGTTTCTCTTGAGGAATCAGATCCTGGGAGAAGAGCAAGGACCTGGAAAGTGGTAGAGACAGAGAAACAGGGACAGACAAGTATAGAAAGAGAGAGAATAGGGGTAGAGAGGAAGAGCTGGCAAGGAAGATGCAGGGGGGAGAGAGAGAGAGAGAGAGAGAGAGAGAGAGAGAGAGAGAGAGAGAGAGAGAGAGAGAGAAACAGCCAACAGTTCTTCTTGTGTGGGAGCCAGGATAGTACCTGGCTGTTGCTAGGTAACTGTTGGGTGGAGCTTAGGAGAATTGCTAACAATAACAAATTAAACTACATGGGGGCAGGGAACAACACTGCACAATATCTTGGAGAATGAGAATGAGAGATAAATATGATGCTCCTCTCATACACACACATGCCCCTACTATTAATGCATGGATAAACACACACTAAAGTCCAAAGAGAACTGATTTTCAGAAAATACAGAAAAACGTGAAAATCATATAATTTTTTTCTTGCCCTAATATGTTTTGCCCAGTTAATTCCCCTGTGATTTAAGGGATGATAAAGTAGAAAGTGGGGTTATCTGAAGCACTGGGAAAGACCTCCACAAAGGTTCAAAGCAATCACTGAAAAGGCTTCAGTTATGCAGGTACCCACCTAGTTCTCTATACCAAATAGAGCCTCTGGGAAACAAAGCAATTATCTCCCGGTCATTATGCTCAGAAAAGGAGCTCTTAGCCATAACGGGGATGTAAGAGATTTGGGGACAGTGGCACATAGGAAACAAATACAAAGCACAATGAGCCTCAAACAGCCTGCAAATGAAACTCAAGTGTTAATTGCATTTAACATGTAAATACAACTTGACCAGCTACCACTATTAAAAGAAACTGTATGGAAGAAAAGCAGCCTGGAAGTTTGTAATAATTAAGTAACAGTAGACTGCTAAGTCTGTGGATAAATCATCCTTTTCCCTTTTAATTGTATCTGTTTGTTGATGTCCTTTAATCTAGCACTATTAAATGTATTCTTCCTTGAACAGAATGTAAATATCTAAGAAAGTAGTTCCTCCTACCACTGAGATTCAAAGAACTGGAAGTTGCTTATGAGGCTGGTGAAATGGTTCAACAGTTAAGAACACTGGCTGCTCTTCCAGAAGACCCCGGATTCAGTTTCCAGTATCTACATGACAGCTTATAGCCCTCTGTAACTCATATGCCAGAGGCTCTGACACCCTCTTTAGCCTCCATTGGCACTTCACACATGTGATACACAGTATACAGGTAGGCAAAACATAAACATGAAAAGAAAATAATGTTTCAAATTTTTTTTGTTTGCTAAAAACTTAAGGTATGTTTTGAATCTCTGAGAATGAAAAATGAAAAGAAAATGTTTGAAAAATATATGACATTTCAAGCAAGTTCCTTGTCTTATTTTTACTGATATAATTAGAAATTAAACTTCATTGTTGACAATATTATACTAATTGAAAACTAAAAGCAGACAATGAGAGACCAGATTCCCAAAGAATAAAACGAACAACAAATGCGAACAATAGCAGCCTCAGAAACTGTGGCTCTTCAGCATTCTACTCTCTCCTTCATGGTCATTTGCTAATTTGTGGGGGCAAATGACATGGGGTGACATGGACAGAGAGAGGTGAGTGAGAGGGAATAAAGTCACAAGGACATTTCAATACCTTTTATTCAGGCAAGGATATGGGAATTAAGTGCTTGATTTGGTTAAGTCAGCTGCAGTTGGTTAGATCCAAGACAAAAGAGCAAAAGGAGAAAGGAGGGAGTCCCATACTCCATAGCTTTTATCTCAAGAAAAATTTTAACTCTAAACTCAAGAGAGTGGCCAAACCCCAGATGCCTGAGTTCCTCACAACCCTTGTCTTTCTTTTTCCTATCAGCAAGATGTATGTGTGTAAGCTCCTGCATACACAAGAGTATGTTCTCAGCACTCAACACACTCACCTCATGAAAGCTGCCCAAGTCACCCATGTATCAGTTGCACATAAGAGACTGCCCACGGACACTGAACTATACAGTACTTGGTGTGATATATGCCATTTACTCTGAATGGTAGAGGGTGTGGATGTATATAAATGTTTCTAGAGTAGTTACTGTCACTAGCCCAGGCAGAGAGAGAACTTCAAAGTTAGAAATGCAGTTTCTGCTGAATAAGCATCTATTCCACATCATCATAATATAAAAGTAATTATTAAGTTGAGCTACCATAAGTAAGAGAACATCTGTACTTGGCAGGTCCTTCTCCAAGCACTGTTTGGTGATATGTCAAGGATTTTGTCATAGGTCCTTCTGTAACATGTCTGGAACATTTTATGGGTCATTTTAATCTTTACTGGCCAAGGATTTGGCTTACATTGTAGAATTTTCTCAATTCCCTGAGAAGACTAGTTTATGCATTTTTGGCATCTTTAGAAAGAAGTTGCATGATGGCTCAGAGTAGAATTAGTGTTTTTATTTAAAAAGATTTTATAACTCAAACTAAAATCTTGAATGTTAGTTGATTATATTTGAGAAGTGTTTTTGTCTTCATCAGATTTTCTTATTTAGAAATTAACATAATATTAGATAATTAATGGTTATTAAATTTGAGCTCCAAATTTAAAATTATTTATAAATCAACATATGTATAAAGAAATTAATTCAGATTAATTTAAACATCAAGGGCAGCTTATTAATGAAGACCAAGCCGTGTTCTGAATAGAAGCATTTCAGCATGAAGTTCTCTCAAGATGACAAGCATTTGAAGCTTTCCCAACTGAAGGAAACTCAAATCTGCAGAGCAAATGCACATTTTATTTTAGACCTTCAAAGCATTTTATAAAGCCTTCTGGATTCGTTGCAGTACTTACTTACAATATTTGAATTGAGTTTTTAGTAGGTACTTAATAATTTAATTTATTTTCTGTTTTAATATAAATATGCATACAACTATTTGAAATCATACCTGACTTAAAATACAAAAGTCCAATAGGTAGCCTGGTGGTATTTGTGACGCTTTTGCAACATTTAGTAGCAATTTAGGAGAAGCTCATGAAAGACGGGATCAATGTTTAGACCTGATATACCTGGAAATTTGAAGTTCTCCCTAATTCTATTAGCATTGAGGGGTTTGCTAGATGTGAGGGATTGTAACAATGCTATAACAAACTGCAAAATGTTCTCTCTAGGAAGAAATTCCTAGGACTCTTATGAACTGCTACTTTGTATAAAGAGAGAGGGAAGATAAAAGAAACAAAGATTCACAGAAACACCAGAGACAAGCCATGTCAAATCCATTAGAACAAAGTGATGAGCTCACAGTATAATCTGTAAATAACATATAAATCCATGTGTATCTGGGAATTTTACCTATATCCCCAGTGTGAAAATGTTTCAGTACTTTAGTACTGAATTGCTATTAACCAGTGCCCACATCTGGTCAGTTCTGTAGCTGATAAACTTGATCACAGCAACTTAATTCAGACAAATGAAATACACAACTGGGTAACAAAGAGGAAAAATAATGACCAAACTTAATGGACAAGTGCATCATTGGTTTTTAATTTATTATATTGTGAAGAATACTTTAGAAAGAACATGTATAATTTTAGATGTGATGTCTTTTAACAAATTAGGTAAAATGGGAATTGGCAACATATTCTGAAACTCAGTGAGAATTTAGTGAAAACTGAAATTTAGTGCTAGGATGTTATCTTCACCAAGACAATGAAGTCTAGTTTGGATTCCTTGATTTATTCCAAGTAGCAAAAGGTGGCAAAGAATGTTTAAATTAACAGCACTGCACTGTGAGATATAACAATAAAAGGAGGAACATTTGAAATAAAACTAGCCTTGGAGTTAAGGATTCATAAAAATAGCATCAGCAAAGCACTCCAATCCCTAATTACACTTCTTCAGCATGTTCACATCCCTTTCTCATTGTCTTACTTTGGAAAACAATCCTGGGCACAAAATATTAAAGTATTCCATTGTTAGGCAAGCATTGCATAAACATCCAACATAACAAGAATATGATTGTCTTAACATCTGTTTCTGGTTCACTGAAATCCCAAGTTTCTGAAGTCCTTTGTAAAACACCAGCAGATGCAGATTTTGAATTTCCATGTCATGGAAGTGTGTTATTGTTTCATAATCATACTTTAAAGTGTATATTAGAGCATTAAGAGAATATAATGGTTGGGATTTGTAATCTTACTTGTCCATAGAAAAATTATTTCAGTTTCCATCCATTCAAGTATATTCTAGTTTTCTTACCCCGAATCCACATATTCTTTATTCAAAATCACTCTGCAATGAAACAAGGGAGGAAGGATTCTTTGGTAGCTCTCAGCCTCTGAGGGATTTGTCAACGTGGGGAACACTGGGCAGTAGGAGTTTGAGGTGATCAGGTGTTCATGTGGCCACTCATTAGGAGCCAGAAATTTCAAGTTGGAACCAGGGTGGGAAGAGCTCCAATGATCTGTTCCTCATCCAGCTAGGCTCTATCTAGTGAAGGCTCCATATCCCTCAATTTAAAGCCATAAGTTATGGACAAAGGTTCAAAAATGAACACACAATGACATTTCTGTTTAAAACCATAATGTTGTGGTTAGCCCTGGCACTAATTATATTTAATGTTAATTCTGTTCTCCTGTGAGTGGCTGAGAACAAGGAATGAGTCAGCACTCAGGTGATTCCCTGTAAACCTGCTTTCCACCTTAATTTGTAAAATAAAGGAGAGTTGATGATAAAAGGGAAGGTGGAGAGGAAGGTGGGAGAGGAAGGTGGGAGAGAGAAGAAGGAGAAAGTAGAAGAGAGAGAGGACCAGAGGAGGAGGTGGAGGAAGAAGGAAAGCAGAGCAGAAGCTCATGTCCTGGAGAAACCTCAAGTTCTAAGGTGTCTCATAAACTGTGGAAGATAGTAGTGTAGCGGTAGATCTGCCCAATCTAGGCCCATAGCATGTAATCATATTAACAGTGTTGTGTTTTCATTGCCGGTGCATATTTGGGAGGAGATTTACGGCAACACCATAACACTTATCTTTCTCTACTCCCTTTTTGGGTTTCTACTTCCAGTTTTCTCCTCCTTACTTGAACAGTATTGCTTAATTTGGTTAAGAGTTTAAGGAACACATTAGTATCTGCAAGGACAAGAATTATATTGTTCTTTATCCTTTCCAGATAGAATTAGAAAGAGCAGTCCAAACATCTTGTTAGACAACTCTCCATTAGTGTCCAGTGCCATGGACCAGGCCTAATTGGCCCCCCTCAATCCGTGGGAATCAGGGATTCAGACAGATGGGCATTCGGTGGGAATTCACAGACAGACACAGACACGAGAGAGCATGCTGGATCTGAATGTCATTTGTCAAATTGAGCATCAAACTTTTTATACAGAAGAAAATAGGGAAGTTAGGTGATACACTGGCAAGGTACAATAAGGTTACAGGATTCTTACACAAACAGAAGTATGCAAACCCAGAAGGACTGGCAGGAACCAACTGGTATAGAATTCAATGTTAACAAATGGGATCAAAAACAGCTCCACCTAAGGTCCACTTAATCTTAGAAGCCAGGGCCAAGGGCTTTGTGCCCTTGCCATAGTTCCTATTCTAGTCTATTGTACAGTCCACCTTCCCCCTAGGCCATAGTAAATACCTGTGTATGGGTGTAACTCAGGTATCTATAGTTTTAAGTATCTACTCTGGTTCCTCAATATTAAGGGAAAGCCCACAGATCTGTTTACCAACTAAAGCAAGGACATTTGAGCATTCGTTATACAGGATGCCATGGTTCCAGGAGACTAAGTTTCTGTGAACTTTTCGCCTTGGGACAACGCCCAGGTTTTTTGGTCCTGTTGCTCTTGTCACTACTGGAGTGGATGTAGCAGTCCAGTGACAAGAATCTTCTAGTACCCACGTTTTTATTATCTGTCATAGAACTCCAACCAAAAGTTCAGGTGTATCAGTGAATCATGGCTTACTTCCACGTGTTTGCCAAATCTGTCTGGGAAACATCAAAGAAAATGTTTGGAAAAAATGCAAGTCAAAGATCCCTGCAGCAGTTGGTTTTGGTGCACCAGAGTGTCACAAGGTCCTCACAAAGACTCATTCATTTCTATCCCTTAATATGATCCTATTGTCAAGTATCTCCCTCAAATCTTTAATAAGGATATTTTCAGGCAGAGAAATGGTTTTATCAAAGTTTATTCTGTTGCCATAAAAAAAAAAAATGTCAGCGTCCTTCGGAGAACAAAAAGTGTTGAAGAGAAACAGCTCACCTTCTTTCTTAGACTTCCAGAAACGTGAATTGTGTAGATCTAGTGATGTTTGGGTATCTAGAAATGAGCAATGGTGCTCTGCACTCACCCACAATCCTCAGCCTTGACTTCTAACATCCTCCTAAGAACATGTCTGGAGGACACACCTTGGTAAACTGAATGATTTTTGTTCACACTGATGGGATGCATATTTTTGATTTAATCTTATAGACACACTATTACAGTATTGATAGTGTGTATAAATAGCAAGGGAGTATTTGTGTCTAAATTACATACTAAAATATTTCCTCTGTGGTGCTCACCATTCTCCTTCCTAAAGGAGCTGAACATACATATTAATGATTTTGTCTGACAGTAGAGGTTGCCTCATTGCAGGATGCTGGCTATCCCTTCTTCAGGATCACCTTCTTCAGGTTAATAGCAAGCAAAGAATCTTTTCTATGTACCTTAACAAACAGTATTTTCAACTTCCCTATTTATTTGTAAAATCTTGAAAACAAGTCCATAAAATTTCATCATTTTTCTGATGGAAAACATTATTACTGAACCTTACAGGTAACCTATTGGCAGAAGGAATGTTTTAAAATTCTTTAGAGAACCTGAACTGATAAAACAATCATAAAATTTAATTTCAACGAAATTCCATCCTGATATAAGCTCCTTCATTCTGAGCAAACACATATGGTTTGGTTTCCATGGTTACTTGTTACTAAGTCCTATGTTCTTTGTGGTTCTGCTCTAGCTGGACCAGATATAAACAAGACTAGTCATCTTAATGAGGCAGAAATCAAATAATGCTTTATTTGATGGCTTTGTAACACTTTAGAATACAAACAATTTCCTGGTAAAAGCACAACTTAAAATAAGAACACATTTCTCTCTAAAAATAAAATGTTCTTTTATTATTGGAATAAGAACAAAAATGAGAATAACAGGTTTTATGTATATCCATATACCCATATATACATACATTTTCTATATATGCATAAACTCACACATAACACACATGTATAAATCTATTTATCTAGCCAGCATTTTTTTAAATAGCAAAAGACAAAGTTATTCTTAATCCTGGATTGACCCCCAAAATTTATGACATAGTTTAAGTGTAACATCATAATTTTATATATTTGTGTATGAAGTAAACACTGTCTTTTTCGTGTATTTTGATCTAAGATGAGATAAAAGGCAAAAATATTCCTTTTAAGAGGAAAAGTGTTTAAAGGACAAGTCTGATCTATTATAACCATGTTGATTGTTACTACTTCATGGGAAGCAAAAACAGAATACAAATTTAGAATGGAGGTGTGCTCCAGTGGATGGCCCTATACCCTTGCACATATGGGAAGCACCAATTGACAGTAGGTTGGGTTATTTAAAAGAAAGAGGAAGAGAAGCTGAAGTGGCAAGGGATGGATGGTTTGAGAGATAAGAGCATGCATTCTTCTAGGAGACCTAAGTTTTGTACTCAGCATTGAAATTGGTGGATCATAACTGCCTGTAACTCTAGGTCAAAGCATTTGAACATCTTTGTTTGGACTCTGCACTTACATAGAAAACTGAAACACTAGAAGACATATTATTAAAAATAAAAGGCTTGAGTCTGGAGAGATGGCTCAAAGGTTAAGAGCTCTTGATGCTCTTGCAGAGGACCTGAATTCAATTCCTAGCATTCACATGGCAGTTCACAACCCATCTATAACTCCAGTTCCAGGGAATCTGGTGTCCTCTTCTGCCCTTTTCCTGCAGTCATGTGGTAAACAAACCTAAATACAGGCAAAATACTGACACATAAAACAAAATACATAAATCTAAAAATTAAAAAGTAGTAAAAGCTTAAAAGAGAAGAGCAATATGTTGTGTGGCTTCTGAGAGAGTTGGAAGATAGTGGATATTATCATACTTAATTATATACACATATGAATTTTATAAATTGTATGTATACACATATGAATTGTTTGAAATTCTCCAAGAATAAATAAAATACAACAGCCCATATGCTATATTTCAAAAATGATACTTTAGTGGCGCATACAATGTTTGTACAAATTTTATGAATCTGATACATTTAAAAAGTTATCTGCACAGCAGCCCTGACATGACTGTTTCTACATCACCTCAAAAAATGTCAACATCATCATACAGAGTAGAATAAAACTCAGAGAACTAATGCTGGAATTTCATGCAAAAAGCCTTTGATAGGTAACCTTAATATGACATATTTCAAAAAATTCAGTTGCTCCCATTCATATGTGATGGACAAAAGGAAATATATTGTTTTGTCTTTATTGTCTTCTAACTGTCCTTGAAGATCTAGAATCTGTACTAGGAAGCAAACTGAGAATACTACCTCCATGCTTCAAAGAACAATGTTTGCTTTTAAAAGAAAATGGGCATAACTAACTTTCCAAAGAAACTAGAAAGGAGAAAATAGAAGAGACTTTTTTTTGATATTTTTTTTATTAGATATTTTCTTCATTTACATTTCAAATGCTATCCTAAAAGTCCTCTATACCCTCCCCCAGCCCTGCTCCCCAACCCACCCACTCCTGCTTCCTACCCTGGAATTCCCCTGTACTGGGGCATGTAATCTTCAGAAGACCAAGGGCCTCTCCTCCTAATGATGGCCAACTAGGCCATCTTTTGCTACATATGCAGCCAGAGACACGAGCTCTGATGGTACTGGTTAGTTCATATTATTCCTCCTATAGGGTGGCAGACCCCTTAAGCTGCTTCTCCTTCTCCTTCTCCTTCTCCTTCTCCTTCTCCTTCTCCTTCTCCTTCTCCTTCTCCTTCTCCTTCTCCTTCTCCTTCTCCTTCTCCTTCTCCTTCTCCTTCTTCTTCTTCTTCTTCTTCTTCTTGTTTTTTTTTTTTTAGATATTTTCTTATTTTCAGCTTCTTTTATAAGAATTATAAGTAATCTATTACAAGTTGAAATACCGGTAAAACAAAATAAGTTGTTTTGCCAAAATGTTCAAAAATATCTCATGAATATCTTATAAACACAGAAAGACAAGTTGTAATACTAATCAATTTTCTAAGTGGATTACTAAATAGTTGAAAATTTCTTTAAGCATTTAAACTTCATCAGTAACTGTAAGACCACTCCAAAACTATTACTTTATTACATGTAAAACAAAGCAAAGTTTTGCAAAAGTGTTTTTAATCCAGAGAACTTACAATCACTACAAATCATGGGAAAACAACTCTTCATTAAAAGGTAAACAAGGATGAAAACAAATTAATTACTGTACAGGAAAATTAAAAGGAAATTAGACAAATCCAGTGAAAGAGAACTAGAAAGATGTATAAATATAAACATGATGATTAGATAAGAACGTGGAAATTTCATTTTTTGTATTTTTTTAAATAATTATTGTTTACAGCAAACATTAGCCAAGACTTCATGGATCATGTAGTCTTCTTCACAGTTACCCCCATAGTACGATTATTAATGTATCACTCAAGTGGTGAGGAGCTGAAATGTTAGTAACAATAGTTCCTGTGTAGGGTGCATATTCTACAGTGTGTGTGTGTGTGTGTGTGTGTGTGTGTGTGTGTGTGAACCACAATTACATATGAGGGTTACATGTGAGGATTTTGACATGGCCAGTTTTCTCTGAGTCCAAAGTTTATTCCTCAGTCTGAAAACTTCTCAGTTACTTCAGTAGCAAAATTTGATATGTGATTGTTTGAAAGTTAAAAATTCGAGATGGTTTGGAAAACTTTAAAACATGGTGTTGGGATGGTGGTTTCCTCAGAGCTCTTGGAGTTAACTCTTTTTTTTTTTTTTTGTCATCTCTGGTCCATCACATTTCCTGGTCTCTATCTTCTTCTTCCTTCTTTAAAGCTGGTAAAGGCTACCCAAGCCCTTCTCCCCTAGCATTGGCCCTGCCCTGCTGGGTTTCTCTGAAATCCTCATAAGCATCTCTGATTATGCTAAAGTTGTCCAGACAACTCAATGTGATTTCTCTGGTCAAGGCCAATTAATAAACAAATTAATCCTCTCTGAACTTTCATTTTTAAATATATTCCATAATACATTTACAGGTTGTAGAGAATAGTATATGGCTATATATGATTTGTCTGCCATCACAGAAAGCCATAAAACCCTCTTACATCTTGCCTCATTGAAAATAAAATGCATGATTTGATATGATTTTGAAAAAAATTGAAAGAAATGACTGTATCTAAATTTAGTAGCGACAACGTTGTGTATTGGTATAGTTTTCACAGACTGAGATATACTTGTGAAAACCATCTTGCTGTGGGAAGGATGGAGAAAATATTTTGGGCAATTACAAAATATGCAAACTACATAAAGAAGCATGTGCAAAATATGAAAATAAATGTATTTCATAAAATACCATTAATTTGGTAAATTTAAAATTTTTATTGGCTCTTTGTGAATTTTGCATCAGGCACCCTAATTCCACTCTTATACCCATGCCCTTATACCTACCCTCCCCCCGGCAACCTACCTAAAGACAGAGAAAACAAAATCTCATTGTGGAAGCTATGCTGTGTCTCACCCAGACCTATAGTATTCCATTTGTCCACACCTCTTTTCTTGCCAACATTCACTCTAATGATTCATTGGTCTGGTAGGGGTCTCAGACTTCTGCCACTTACTTTATCAATATTGGAATCTCCCTGAGGCTCCAGTGCAGTGTCATGTCCTTGCCCTGTGTCATGGTGATCCTCTAGTTTTGGATCTGTAGGATCTTCATGCAGCAGTTCAAACATGGGGTACATGACGGAATAAAATTCAAAGTCCTGGATCTGGGCCTGAGATGTATCTGAGATGATCAGTTCACTAGCTTTTCCACTCTCAAGCCTTCCAGGCTGGCTCACCAGCAATCCCTGCTACCAGGACAAGCTCCACCCTGCTGCCCAGGTGAGGTGCAGGGCCTGCTCTCTGAGTGCTGCAGTGGGGGGGGGGGAACTGCAGGCCAGGTGACCCCAGGGCCAGGTGGGGAGAGGGGAGGAGAGCTGTTGTCCATGCCAGCACAAGAAGACAAGTGGTAGGACCATTTCTCCCATGCCTTCCCAGTGTTGCAGCTCCTGTCCTCAAGTCTCTAGGGCCAGTTCTCTCACAATGTCTAGGTGAGGGGTAGGACTAGCTCTGTGTCGGGGTACCCAAGAACCGAGTTCCCTGGGAGGCGAACTGGGGCTGTAAGAGAGACCAGATGGTAGAGAAAAATGGACGGCAAGACAGAATCACTCCGTTCAAAGCATCTCTCTTTACTCAAGAATCTTTTTGGGTTATAAGAGGGTAGGCCCCGTCATCCACAGTCAGTTCTGTGCAGGCACCTGGATTCAGTTAGCTAACACCTGGATGTAGGCTGAAGTCCCTGGCACTGTGTATTGACTCAAGGCTATCTCAGCAGGAAGCAGGAAACAGGAAACAGAAACTAGGCGAAGCACTGCAGATCAGTAGCAGGGTCCTGGAGAAGCACAGAGGCAGTTTAGCACAACAAAGGAAGCCAGCCTTAGCTGGAGAGCCAGCTAAGGGTTTCCTGTGGCTTGCCTTCAGAGGCGGCAGCAGGTCTGCTCTCAGCCTAAAGCAGCTGAGGGAGGGGGCTATATCTCTGGGCAGCCCTCAGACATCAATATGTCCAGACCAGGAACATCTGCCTGGCCTTTGATGGTAAAGGATCCCTGCTGCTTCATGGCCCTGGACCCAGACACACACACCCCAGGCCCATGGCAGCACAGGTCAGTACCCCACCACGGTTCTCACCAGCTCAAAGCTGCATCACTGGCTATTCACATCAAGCTGTTAGTCACCATTCTTGAATATCCAGTTCTGCTTTTCTTCAGTGTGTCCAGGTCCTTCTGTTTCTCTTTATCTTTCATTTCTCCACCATTTACTTGTTCCTTTTAGTGGCACCTAGGGTTTCTTGAGTGTCTGGGGTTGTGTTAGGAGTGTTCTCAGGAGTATTCCGCCTCTCTTGCATATTCTGCCAGGAAGAGGTCATGTTGAGCATGGTCTGCCCCCCAGGTGCCCAGCACTAGACTGGTCCCAGATGAGAGAGATCTGGTTTCCAGCTTGCTTCTTGTTCTGGGAACCAGTATGGGCCTGCTTGGCACCTGACTCATGGTCAATCTCAGGCTAGCTCTCTGTTTGGAACCCTGAAGCTATATTCTTTAGGTCTCAAGCTGACTTTTTTTCAGGGAATGTTAGGCTACCAATCATTCAGGTGTAATAAATAGGTGAGAACATTGACCATAGATGTAGCTTCTCTCCTCTCTGCAACCTACTGACACACACTACAGCCACATCTGCAAGGCCTCTAGAGGCAGGAAATTTTATCAGTTTTTTTTTTAATTAATGAATCACAATGGAGGTATCAAAGTAAAATTGTCATTACAGGAAGCTTATGGAAGCTGTATAAAAAAAGAAAAATTCAGTTATTTTATAAACTGTAAAAAATCTTCAAGGAGTAGTTGCCAGGTATTTCAATGTTTTTAGAAAATGAAGGAAAAAGAAAAGCTTTAAAAATCTAAGAGAGAAAACTGAAAATGATTATATCAGTCTAAGTTATGAACACAGATGAAAAATACTAATTATCAGAAAATGGTATCCAGATGAATTGAAAAGACATAATTTATCATGGCCACTGGGGCTTGTTCATAAATGCAAAAATGAATCAATACTATGATATACATTAATCACTTCATATTCACCGACCTAATGAAATAGGTTAAGTACCAAAATGTAAATTTGATCAAACAGAATGATCATTTATGGCCCAAACATATGATACACATATCTCAGCCACAATGTACTGTTAGATAGCCAACACAGTTTAGGATATATGGATAATACAACTATTTTAAAACAAAGGCAAACTTTTTGTTTATTTTGTTGAAATAGTTTATGTATTTTTTTCAATAGAAGCATAAGAAGAGCTGACATACATGTGCCATACATGGATTTAACATCTGATATACAGCTGGGCATTTTGCTGCCATTCATAATCGTTTAATTTTGTATAGAAGGGTAACTTCAGTGAGTAGCTACTGGATATATTGAAATGCAATGGTTCTATATGTTTAAGTTTTATTTTGAAACATTGTAGATTATAGACATGAAGCATGAGAAACAATCATTACTGCTATTTATATTTTCTCTTATTTTTCAGATATTTTGCACAACAATTAAGTATAAAGCAGTTCTAAAAATAGTTGATGTAAACCAGTACTATATGTTCAGAAAGTTAAGAAAAAACAAAAACCAAACACTCAGCTTCTCTTTCGTTCTTTAAAGCAGAAACATTGCACTATTCATTCTTTATGGCACAAAATTGATTCAATTAGTGTTGATTTATAAATTGACTGAAAAGTCCTGATTGAAACAATAATTCTTTGATTGGAGACGGTGGTCCACAGATCTTCACTTTATGAATCTGTGAGTTAGTAAAGTACCTGTCACAAACATTTGTTATGCGCACAAGCAACTGTCTAGGTAAAGGGACTGGAGGTCCCTTTGCCACACTGAGATTATTGAAATGGGAAGTGTCTTAGTCAGAGTTTCTATTCCTGCACAAACATCATGGCCAAGAAGCAAGTTGGGGAGGAAAGGGTTTATTTGACTTACACTTCCATACTGCTGTTCATCACCAAAGGAAGTCAGGACTGGAACTCAGACAGGTCAGGAAGCAGAAGCTAATGCAGAAGCCATGGAGGGATGTTCCTTACTGGCTTGCTTCCCCTGGCTTGCTCAGCCTGCTCTCTTATAGAACCCAAGACTGCCAGCCCAGAGATGGTCCCACCCACAAGGGGCCTTTCCCCCTTGATCACTAATTGAGAAAATGCCTTACAGTTGGATCTCATGGAGGCAGGTCCCCAACTGAATCTACTTTCTCTGTGATAATTTTAGCCTGTGTCAAGTTGACACCCAAAACCAGCCAGTACAGGAAGAATGGAATGACTTTAGATAGTTTCCTTTGAGATTTTGTGCTGATATCATTACTAATATAATTGTTGAGAAGATATTGAAAAATAAAATAAAATATTGAAAATAAAAAATCACAGCACATAATAAACATCATGTTCAATTAAGTGCATTCACATAGATTTGTCTCCAAGCCTATCTTTTAATAGGGACCTAATTAATAATCCATATCATCCTTTTCTATAATGTTTCATAACCTTATATTTTCTATCCATTATGTCAAAGTGATTATTCACGTCAATAAGATTTGTTGAGCAATTCGGATAATGTTAGCTTTTGTTAGCTACTGTGGGAGCTGGGGTGAGCACTGAAAGCAGAGCAGATGATGGAAGCCTGGCACAGGAAGTTTCAGAAAGAAGGTGAATGTCCAGCATTTTGAATTAAAAACAAAAATCTGTTTCTAGTCAGCTGGAGCTGAAAAAGTGACCATGACTAGCAAAAGCCCAAAACTACTAAAATAAAACATTTAATTTGCTGGGATACTGATTGGCTAGGGCTGAAGACTAAGAAGCAACCAGCATCATTGATATAAAATCTTCCAGGAAGGGTTTATCAGGGTCATTACAGAGAAGCTGTATTCTAGAGGGCCAAGTAAATACTTTACTCAGGCAGATGAATTTGGTAGTGTATAAAAGTCACCCAACTGACACTTGTTTTGAAGGTTTAAAGGTTCATGAAGCTCAATTGAGGCTTGGCACAATTTGACAGGGGATGGTTTCCTTAAAGAGAGTTCAGGAGAGGGCATTAGTGAAGGTGCAGCCTCAGTTTTAATAGAAGTCTCAGGATTGATTGGCCTAGTATCATGTGCCAGGCCAGAGTCCCTCAAGAAAACCCAGAAGAAGCTAATGTAAAGGTAAAGCCAAGTTGCAGTGAAGATCTGAGGATTTGGGAGATGTCAGTACCATGGAACAATTGCCAAGAAAAGTAACTGGTGTTGAGTAGAGCTTTTGAACTTATCAGATGAACTGTGTGTTTTGTGATGGGCAGAGCTGGAGAACTAGCTCAAGCCCTTTGGAGCCCAAAGTATTATGAGTGGTTCCCAGATGTGAATCACTGAATTATGTTCACTGTTGGATATGCTTTCTTGGTTGATTATGACTGTGTCTTAGTCTTTCATGTTTAAAATAAGAAGTATTAACTTAAGCTTTATATTTTCAGGAGTCCACAGTTAAGAGACTTGGGGATTTTAGAGAAATATATAATTTTATAGATTTGGGAATTTTAGAAAGACTTTGGATATTTCAGTAAGAATTTGCATATTTTAGATAAACTGAACTTAGGGGGTTTTGATGTTTTAAAGATAGTGAACTTTCTTTTGTTAATTAATTAATTTATTTACATCCTGACCACAGCTTCCTCTCTCTTCTCCCTCCCAGTCCTTTCCTCTTTCCTCTCATCCCTTCATTCCTTCTCCCTCTCTTCTCAGAAATGGAGAGTCCTCCCATGGATATCAAATAGCCTTGGCATATCAAGTTGCAGTATGACTAGGTGTATTTTCTACTACTGAGCCTAGAAAAAGAAACCCAGTTAGGGAAAGAAATCCAAAAGCAGAAAGAGTCAATGACAGTCCTTGCTCCTGCTTTTAGAGGGTCCTACATGAAGACCAAGCTGCACATCTGTTATGTACAGAGGGCATAGGTCCAGCCCAAGCATGCTTTCTGGTTGGTGTTTCAGTCTTTATGAGCTTCAATGGGACCAGCTTAGTAGATTCTGTAGGCTTTCTTATGGAGTCCTTGACCCTTTTGGATCTTTCAAGTCTTCTCCCACCCCTTTTCCACAGGATTCCCCTAGTTCTGCCTAATGTTTGGTCATGGGGCTCTGCATCTGTTTCTGTCACTTCCTGGGTAAAGTCTCTGATGACAGTTATGCTAGGCTCTTGTCTGCAAGTATAGCAGAATATAAATGCTACTTTCAAGGCATGGGTCTCAAGTTGGGTCAGTCATTCATTGGCTATTCCTTCAATTTCTGTTCCATCTTTATTCCTGCACACCTAGAAGGCATGAAAAATTGGGGGCTGAAGGTTCTGTGACTTGGTTGGTATCCCCATCTCTCCATTGGAAGTCTTGCCTGGTTATATGAGGTGGCTATTTCAGGTTCTATACCACTCATTGCCAAGAGTCTTAGCTATGATCACCCTCAAAGATACAGGGGAGTTTCCATTTAATGCAATCCCCATCAAAATCCTGACACAATTCTTTATAGACCTTGGAAGAACAATACTAAATTTATCTGAAAAACAAAAAGCCCCTAGATAGCTAATACAATCCTGTATAACAAAAACACTTTTTGACAAGTCACCAGACTCAGCAGAATTGAGGATGCAGTAGGATGGAAGAGGTATGCAACCTTTTATATTTTTTACAGATAAGCAGATCAAATGCAGATATCTGTAACCTCCCCAGCTTTGAAGCAGGTGAAATGGGATCACCTGTGGTGTAGCCTTCCCACTTAGTTGGCTTTTATTGTTATGTCAACTGCCGCTGTACTTCTCCAAAATCCTGCCGCCTGCTGGGATACCCTTGAGACATTCTGGGAGACACATCCTGCAGTTGCACATAGTCTTCAAGCTGGATCCAGGTGCCAAGAATGGGCTGGCGGGGGATGGGCCTACCCTCCTTATAAGCACAGACTCTCATTAAACTTTGGGACCTTGATCAGAGAAGTTTGTCTTGGCCTCCATATTTCTCTCGCAGTTTATTTCCATACAACTCTGGCCTCCCACTTAGGAACCCAGTTAGCTTAGGCCACGGGCGGCTTACAGATATTAGAGCACATTGTAAATGGCTCCATTACTATCTGGAATGACTTATGAGGATAGGAATTCAGTTCACCCATGGCATACAAGCAAACAAACAAACAAACAAACAACAACATCAAATAAAGCAATTCAGTTGGAAGTTTTAGTACAAAGACATTTTCTTTACTTGCTTTCACCTTTACCTAATTTGTGTGATGGGGAGGATGTATCATAATGATAAGAGCTGTAATGATATGTTTAAATTATGATGCTTCTCCTATTCAAAATTCATCCTTATGTTTAATATGTTGAATTTAATATGAGGTGAATATAGTTAAAATGATATTATAATTGAAAGTATCTAATATATTTGTAAAGTATCTTATATGAAAATACCTTTTAGCATTGACTGTCTTGGGTACTAGTAATATTAGAAGGTAGACTAAAATGATGAAAAAAATATTTAACATTCAGATATATTTTAAGAGGTTGACAGTTGACTTTTGGTCCTTTTATTTGCGTCAAAATGTGTGTGCTTCAAACTTCTACAAAAAGCTGAGAAATATTAATTCCAAGGTATCCCTTCTGCAGCCTAGACCTAGTGTAGACCCTGGCATTTTTCAAATCTTCAGATGGGGTGGAGCTGTTTGCCCATCTGAGGTACAGGTAGAAAAAAAAAAATCTAGATTTTTTTTTGAAGAAAAGAGATGAAAGTGGTGGTTTTATAATTTAAAATGTCTCCAAAGAATGTTTTTAGCATTCTTTGAATGCTGTAGGAAACAGCAGGCTGGAGGACTTTCTGGGTTAGGTGACTGAACTCTGTTTTCATACCTACTTGGATTTGATTCTGTTTTCGAGCACTGGCCATCCTCCTAAAAATGACTGATCACATTGTAGAATAGGAAGCCACAGGTCTTTTTCATTCTTGCTTACCTGAAAATTGAATCTTGAATTGTGACGAATTTTTAATCTTGCCTCTGCACAGGATGGCCTCAGGTGCCATGTATGTCCTGGAAGTGTTCCCTCCAGTTCTAATGTCACTGTGATATTCTCAGCAGCCCCTTCATTTCTTTCTTCTTGGCTTTGAAGTTTCTTTGATCTCTCAGCTACCTGAAGAGTGTAGGGAAGTCTATCAGAGAAATATCTCCTTTCTATTCTCACTGCAAATAAAAACAAAAATAAAACATTAAATTCAGAGGAAAAAAAAAGAAAAGTAAAAAAGAAAAAGAAAAAGAAAAAAAAGCCTTTCTGATTTTCCTTGCTGAATACTTGATTTTGAGTTCAGTAACAAACTTGTGAGGTAGCTAAAGTTTAACTTCTATATAGTCTCACCCTTGAAAGGTCTCTTCTTTATGCATCTTTAGAAATTTACAATAGTATATTTTCCTGCACCTCTTAAAAGCATTTAGTTTATTTATATTTACATGAATGTTACCAATTTAAGTAATGCTTTTCCCTGGAAGAATTTCCATCATAATCAATGGAAAATGAAGTTTAATTGCAAATTTCAAATGCGCAAATCAAGAATGATAAATAATTCCAAGTAGAAAAATCATTCTCTATGGTTGACAAAAATACAAATTTGCTCTCAAATAAGTCTGTTACAGATCATCAGCTAATACTGTGTCTTGAAGGAATAAATGTCACATCTGATTTTGCTGATGTTGTTCAGTGAACATCCAGATTGCTTCTATCAATAGATGTCAAAAAACTTGCAGTCTTACTAAACAAATTCATTGCCATTATAGTAACTGAAAAAAACATCAGAACAACAAAAAACTTAAGACTTATCTATGTATCCAAATGTGTTATATTTTTCATAATTTGTTGTTGTCTTGGTCAGGCTGTGTATTCCTGAACAAAACATCATGACCAAGATGCAAGTTGAAGAGAAAAAGGTTTATTCAGCTTACATTTCCACATTGCTGTTCATCACCAAAGGAAGTCAGGACAGGAACTCACACAGGGCAAGAACTTAGAGGCAAGAGCTGATGCAGAGGATGGAGAGTTGCTGTTTACTAGCTTGCTTCCCCTGACTTGCTCAGCTTGCATTCTTATAGAATTCAGGACTGCCATTTCAGGGATGGCACCATCTATAGTGTGCCCTCCCCCTTGATCTCTAATTGAGAAAATACCTTACATCTAGATCTCATGGAGGCATTTCCTCAAGGGAGGAAATGTGATAACTCTAGCTTGTGTTGACACTCAAAACCAGGCAGTATAGTTGCATAATGAACTTCATGAAAAACTCTGACAATTTGTTTAGGCAACTTTTTAAGAATTGCTACCTTGATCCTGGGTGTTCAGGGTGACATCTACATGTAAATATGACAATCTTGATCATAGAGGGGGCTCTCCTCCAGATGTAAAATATTACATTACATAGCAATGTTTGATTATTACAGGTTTCAGTATGTTACCTCAAGATAAAATTTTAGAATCAGTACATGTTAAACAGAAGGAGGTACATTTTTTTTTTCTTAAAGATTTCTCTGAATTTTCCTGGTTAATATGAACCCTAATAATGACTGTTTTCCCTAAAACAACTGAGATATTTTAATAGAAAAAACTTGAGATACAATAACAAGGAGATATTTAAACTAATGAGTCTAGATTGTTTAGGATGCATACAAGAGATAACCTCTTGTCTCTTAAAAATGAGATGTTAATTGTTTGTATGGTCTTTGAAATAACAAGGAAATGGCATGGGTACTTAGGTCAGTGATAAAGAAAGTACCAGCATCAGAATTAAAATAAAACAAAAACAGGTAACTCCCTGCTTACTAGTGATGGGTAAGACATGAAGAGCCGGGAGCTAAAACCATCCAGTGGAAAAAAGACAGCATTTTCAACAAATGGTGCTAGAACAACTGCTGGTTATCATGTAGAAGAATGGGAATTGATCCATTCTTATCCCCTTGTACTAAGGTCAAGTCTAAGTGGTTTAAGGAACTCCATATAAAACAAGAGACACTGAAACTTATAGAGGAGAAAGTGGGGAAAAGCCTCGAAGATATGGGAACTAGGGAAAAATTCCTGAATAGAACAGCAATGGCTTGTGCTGTAAGATTGAGAATTGACAAATGGGACCTCATAAAGTTGCAAAGCTTCTGTAAGGCAAAAGACACTGTCAATAAGACAAAAAGGCCACCAACAGATTGGGAAAGGATCTTTATGAATCCTAAATCAGATAGGGGACTAATATCCAATATATATAAAGAACTCAAGAAGGTGGACACTAGAAAATCGAATAACCCCATTTAAAAATGGGGCACAGAGCTAAACAAAGAATTCTCAACTGAGGAATACCAAATGGCTGAAAAGCACCTGAAAAAATGTTCAACATCCTTAATCATCAGGGAAATGCAAATCAAAACAACCCTGAGATTCCACCTCACACCAGTCAGAATGGCTAAAATCAAAAAATCAGGTGACAGCAGAGGCTGGCGTGGATGTGGAGAAAGAGGAACATTCCTCCATTGCTGGTGGGATTGCAAGCTTGTATAACCACTCTGGAAATCAATCTGGCCCTTCCTCAGAAAATTGGACATAGTACTACGGGAAGATCCTGCAATACCTCTCTTGGGCATATATCCAGAAGATGCTCCAACTGGTAATAAGGACACATGCTCCACTATTTTCATAGAAGCCTTATTTATAATAGCCAGAAGCTGGAAAGAACCCAGATGTCCCTCAACAGAGGAATGGATACAGAAATTGTGGTACATTTACACAATGGAGTACTACACAGCTATTAAAAACAATGAATTTATGAAATTCCTAGGCAAATGGATGGACCTCGAGGGTATCATCCTGAGTGAAGTAACCCAATCATAAAAGAACTCACATAACATGTACTCACTAATAAGTGGATACTAGCCCAGAAACTTAGATTACTCAAGATATAATTTGCAAAACATCTGAAACTCAAGAAGAATGAAGACCAAAGTGTGGACACTTTGCCCCTTCTTAGAATTAGGAACAAAGTACACATTGAAGGAGTTACAGAGATCACATGTGGAGTTGAGACAGCTGGGGATTCATCCCATAATCAACCAGCAAATGCAGACATTATTGCATATGCCAGCAAGATATTGCTGAGAGGGCCCTGATATAGCTGTCTTGTGTGAGAGTATGCCAGTGCCTGGCAAACACAGAAGTGGATGCTCACAGTCAGCTATTAGAAGGAACACAGGGTTCCCAATGGAGGAGCTAGAGAAAGTACCAAAAGAGCTGAAGGGGTCTCCAACCCTATAGGTTGAAGAACAATATAAACTAACCAGTACCCCCAGAGCTCGTGTCTTTAGCTGCATATCTAGCAGAAGATGGCCTAGTGGCCATCATTGGGAAGAAAGGCCCCTTGGTCATGTAAACTTTATATGCCCCAGTACAGGGGAATGCCAGGGCTAAGATGTGGGAGTGGGTGGGTAGGGGAGCAGAGCAGGGGATGGGGGTGGGTATAGGGAACTTTCAGGATAACATTTGAAATGTAAATGAAGAAAATATCTAATAAAAATTGAAAAAAAAAAAAACCATGAAGAGCCTATGCTAGAGAAATCTGTTCTTTCCTGCATGACGAGTAGTATCCCCTGTATATTTTAACTCTATCAAACTCATTTTTAGTCATTTTATAGCTTTAACTTTGGTTTTGGGATACATTAATTCTGAAGGGTCTGAACAGTATGAGCTACAAGAAGGCTCCCCTAGAAGCAGATATCTAAGGGCATATTAAAGTATTTTTTTGTTGAAGAAAATATGACATCACAGAGAGAAACACCACCAGTAAAGTTTTAGAAGAAGCACATTTGAAAGACAGCCAACCTGTAGCTAAGAGAGCAAAGGCAGGAAATTTTCAGTGTAAAGGAGACACCAGCAAGAAGGGGGAGTTCAGAGTAGGGAAGGAACGGAAGAGAGAGGGAACTGTCTTTATAACTGAGCACTTCTCAGAATAGTATCACTAAAAATAACATTTACTGGTTTTGGAGCAATGTTTGTTGTGGTTTTTTTATTGATTTTAGATTTTGTTTGTTTGTTTTCTTAATAAAAAGATATTTTAGAGGAGTAAATGGTATTCCAGGTTGACATTTTTCCTTTCAAGACTTAAAAGATGTGACTTCAGCTTCCTCTGAACTTTGCATGGATTGCCATAAGAAATCCTTTATACCAATTCTGCATTGTATATAAAGGATTCATCCCTACCTCACCCATCCCACATTCTCTGATGATATTCAAGATATATTTTGTTTCCATTTTCAGAAATATAACATGACATGCCTACATACTGATATCTTAATATTTATTCTTATTGATAATCTTGGATATTCTCGTCAGCTTCCAGGGAGGGCTCTGGCCACAGGACTCAGGTGAGAGCACCATCTTGTATCCGGTTCTCTCAGAGACCAGTCTGCACAGAAGAGCACATGGATAGCAGAAGCAAGAGAGCTTCTTAGACAGGGTCCTTCTGAGCTTTATTTTCAGCCAGGAGGAAAAGCTGAGCTCCAGACCTCTGTGCAGCTTCCCTGTAAGATGAGAGCTTGCCTGCAGAGAATAATAGGACCACTGGGACTCAGGAGAGAGTTGGACTCCCAGGAGTGCTGGCAGAGGCCAAGAGAATCATGGAGAAACAAGCTCCAGCCAGAAACAGCTAGAACATCTAATGTCAGAGATAACCAGATGGCAAAAGGAAAATGTAAGAATCTTACTAACAGAAACCAAGATCACTTGGCATCATCAGAAGCTAGTACTCCCACCACAGCAAGTGCTGGATACCCCAACACACCTGAGAAGTAACATTTGGATTTAAAATCATATCTCATGTTGCTGGTAGAGGATTTTAAGAAGGGCATAACAACTCACTTAAAGCAATACAGGAGAACACCGATAAACAGGTAGAAGTCCTTAAGGAGGAAGCACAAAAACTCCTTAAAGAATTACAGGAAAATACAACCAGACAGGTAATGAACTTGAACAAAACCACTGAAGATCTAAAAATGGAAGTACAAAAAAATAAAGAAAAGCCAAAGGGAGAAAACTCTGGAGATAGAAATCCTAGAAAAGAAAACAGAAACCATAGATGCAAGCAACAGCAACAGAATACAAGAGATGGAGGAGAAAATCTCAGGTGCAGAAGATTCCATAGAGAACATGGACACAACTCAAAGAAAATGCAAAATGCAAAAAGATCCTAAATCAAAACATCCAGGAAAATCCTGAACACGATGAGAAACCAAACCTAAGGATATTATGGTATAGATGAAAATGAAGAATTTCAACTTAAAGGGCCAGTAAACATCTTCAACAAAATTATAGAAGAAAACTTCCCTAACATAAAGGAAGAGAAGCCCATGAACATACAAAAAGCCTAGAGAAATGAAAATAGACTGGACCAGAAAAGAAATATCACCTGACACATAATAATCAGAACTTCAAAAGCAATAAATAAAGATAGAATATTAAAAGCAGTAAGGGGAAAAAAAGTCAAGTAACATATAAAGGCAGGTGTATTAGAATTACACCAGACTTCTCACCAGAGACTATGAAAGCCAGAAGATCCTGGACAGACATTAATCAGACCCTAAGAGAACACAAATGCCAGCCCAAGCTACTATACCCAGCAAAACTCTGAATTACCATAGATGGAGAAACCAAAGTATTCCATGACAAAACCAAATTCACACAGTATCTTTGCTCGAATCCAGCCCTTCAAAGGATAATAAAGGGAAAACTCCAATACAAGGAGGGAAACGATGTCCTAGAAAAAGCAAGAAAGTCATCCTTAAAGAAACCTAAAAGAAGATTGCCTCAAGAACAGAATCCCAATTCTAACAACAAAAATGACTGGAAGTAAGAATTACTTTTCCTTAATATATCTTAATATTAATGGACTTAATTCCCCAATAAAAAGACATAGACTAACAGACTAAACAAGACCCAACATTTTGCTGCATGCAGGAAACCCACCTCAAGGACAAAGACAGACACTACCTCAGAGCAGAAGGCTGTAAAACAATTTTGAAAGCAAATGATCTGAAGAAACTAGCTGGAATAGCCATTATAATATCAAATAAAATCGACTTCCAATACAAAGTGATCAAAAAAGACAAGGAGGTTCACTTCATACCCATCAAAGCAAAAATCTTCCAAGATGAACTCTCAATTCTGAATATATATGTTCCAATTAACAGGGCATCCACATTCATTAAAGAAACTATAGCAAAGCTCAAAGCACACATTGCACCTCACACAATAATAGTGGGAGACTTCAACACCCCACTCTCATCAAAAGACAGATCCTGGAAACTGAAATTAAACAGAGACACACGAACACTAACAGAAGTTATGAAAAAATTTATTTAACAGATATATACAGAATATTTTATCCTAAAATAACAGGATATACCTTCTTCTCAGCACCTCATGGTGCCTTCTTCAAAATTGACCATAAAATTGGTCACAAAACAGGCGTCAACAGATATAAATATATTAAAATTATCCCATGCTTGCTGTCAGATCACCATAGACTAAGGCTGATTTTCAATAACCAAATAAATATTAGAAAGCCAATATTTATGTGGAAGCTGAACAATACTCTACTCAATGATACCTTGGTCAAGAAAGAAATAAAGAAAGAAATTAAAGACGTTTGACAGTTTAATGAAATAAAGCCATAATACACCCAAACTTAAAGGACACATTGAAAGCAGTCCTAAGAGGAAAACTCATAGTTTTGAATGCTGCCAAAAAAGAATCTAAAGAGAGCACATATTAGCAGCTTGACAGTACACCTAAAAGCTCTAGAACAAAAGGAAGCAAATTCCCCCAAGAGGAGTAGACAGCAGGAAGTAATCAAACTCAGGGATGAAATCAACCAAATGGAAACAAGAACTATTCAAATAATCAACGAAACCAGGAGCGGGTTCTTTGAGAAAATCAACAAGATAGATAAATCCTTAGGCAGACTAATGAGAGGGCACAGGGACAGTATCCAAATTATGAAAATCAGAAATGGAAAGGGAGACAACAGAACCCGAGGAAGTCCAAAACCATTATAAGATCCTACTACAAAAGGCTAAACTCAACAAAACTGGAAAACCTGGATGAAATGGACAATTTCCGAGACAGATACCAGGTATGAAAATTAAATCAGGATCAGATTAACAATCTAAACAGTCCCATTTCCCCTAAAGAAATAGAAGCAGTCATTAATAGTCTTCCAACCAAAAAAAGCCCCAAACCAGATAGGTTTAGTGCAGAATTCTATCAGGCCTTCAAAGAAGACCTAATTCCAATTCTTCTCAAACTATTCCACAAAATTGAAAGTCACCATTACTCTGATACCAAAACCACAGAAAGACCCCCAAAAGAAAGAGAACTTCAGACCAATTTTCCTTATGAATATCAATGCAAAAATACTCAATAAAATTCTCACAAACAAACAAAAAAAGAAATCGAAGATCTCAGAAGATGGAAAGATCTCCCATGCTCATGGATTGGCAGGATTAATATAGTCAAAATGGCTACCTTGCCAAAAGCAATCTACAGATTCAATGAAATCCCCATCGAAATTCCAACTCAATTCTTCACTGAAAGGGCAATCTGCAAATTCATCTGGAATAACAAAAACCCTAGGACAGCAAAAACTATTCTCAACAATAAAAGAACCTCCAGTGGAATCACCATGCCTGACCTCAAACTGTACTATAGAGCAATTGTGATTAAAACTTTCATGGTACTGGTACAGGGACAGACCGGTAGATCAATGGAATAGAATTGAAGACGCAGAAATGAACCCACACACCTATGGTTACTTGATCTTTAGCAAGCGAGGTAAAACTATCCAGTGGGGGAAAAAAAACAAAAAACAAAAAACAAACAAACAAACAACAACAACAACAAAAAGAATTTTCAACAAATGGTGCTGACTCAACTGGCTGTTATTATGTAGAAGAATGCGAATTGATTCATTCTTATATCCTTGTACAAAGCTCAAGTCTAAGTGGATTAAGGAACTCCATATAAAACCTGAGAAACTGAAACTTATAGAGGAGCATGTGGGGAAAAGCTCAGAAGATATGGAGACAGGGGAAATTTTTCTGAACAGAACAGCAGTGTCTTGTGCTGTAAGATTGAGAATCAAAAAATGGGAACACATAAAATTTCAAAGCTTCTGTAAAGCAAAAGACACTGTCAATAAGATGAAAAGGCCACCAACAGATTGGGCATGGATCTTTGCCAATCCTAAACCTGATAAGGAACTAATATCTAATATATACAAAGAACTCAAGAAAATCAAATAATCCTATTAAAACTGGGGTACAGAACTAAATAAAGAATTCTCAACTGAAGACCAAATGGCTGAGAGAAACTGGAAAAAATGTTCAACATCCTTAATCATAAGGGAAATGCAAATCAAAACAAACCTGAGATTCCACCTCATACTACTCAGAATGGCTAAGATCAAAATTTCAGGTGACAGCAGATGCTGGCGAGGATGTGGAGAAGGTGGAATGCTCCTCCTTTACTGGTGGCATTGCAAGCTGGTACAACCATTCTGGAAATCAGTCTGGCAGTTCCTCAGAAAATTGGACAAAGTACTACTGGAAGATCTAGCAGTACCTCTCCTGGGCATATACCCAGAAGACATTCCAACTTGTAATATGGACACATGCTCCACTATGTTCATAGCAGCCATATTTAGTATAGCCAGAAGCTGGAAAGAACGCAGATGTCCCTCCTCAGTGGAATGGATACAGAAAATGTGGTACATTTACACAATGGTATACTACTCAGCTATTACAAAGAATGAATTCACAAAGTTCTTAGGCAAATGGATAGATCTGGAGGATATCCATTTGAGAAAATCAACAAGATAGATAAATCCTTAGGCAGACTAATGAGAGGGCACAGGGACAGTATCCAAATTATGAAAATCAGAAATGGAAAGGGAGACAACAGAACCCGAGGAAGTCCAAAACCATTATAAGATCCTACTACAAAATGGATATACAAAATGGAAATGGAGAGAAGCAACAGTCACATGTTCCTGACTGAAGTTGGTGCAGCAGAAATGAATTAGTGAGTGAGGTAACCCAATCACAAAAGAACTCACATGATATACACTCTCTGATAAGTGGATATTAGCCCAGAAACTTAGAATACCAAGGACACAATTTGTAAAACACATGAAACCCAGGAAGAAGGAAGACC
>LR750030.1:1027923-1045203 GCA_902729485.2 Mus minutoides | reverse complement strand
GTCCAGGACATCTGTGACCAAACTGTTTTTGAAAAGGGGAGATAAATCAGACTGTTTTCAGAAAAGGGAAGACAAACATGTTTTCCTCAGAAATAGACGGGGCAGGGTGGTATCGGGTAAAAGTTCAGGTTCCCATAAGAAAATTGTCTTTAAGTGCATTATAGGAATAACTCTATCTTGGAGTTATAACTCTTCAGACCAAAGTGTAGAAACAAAATTCCCATGGAGGGAGTTACAGACACAAAGTTCAGAGCTGAGATAGAAGGACCATCCAGAGACTGCACCACCCAGGGATCAATCCCGTAAACAACCACCAAACCCCGACACTTTTGCACATTCCAGAAAGATTTTTATGACTGGACCCTGATATCGCTGTCTCTTGGAAGGCTATGCCAGTGCCTGGCAAATACAGAAGTGGATGTTCACAGTCATCAATCGAATAGAACACAGGGCCCCCAATGAAGGAGCTAGAGAAAGTACCCAAGGAGCTAAAGGGGTCTGCAGCCCTATAGGAGGAACAACACCATGAACTAACCTGTCCTCCCCATCGCTTGTTTCTCTAGTTGCATATGTAGGAGAAGATGGACTAGCAGGCCATCAATTGGAGGAGAGGCCCTTGGTCTTGTGAAGATTCTATGCCAGGGCCAGGTAGCAGGAGTGGTGGGTTGGAGAGCAGGGCGGGTGGAGGGTATAGGGGACTTTTGGGATACCATTTGAAATTTAAATGAAGAAAATATCTAGTAAGAAAAAAAGGAAAAGAAAAAGAAAAACACTTGCCATATATATCTGCTAAGGAGAGTAACAAAATGCATGATTTTTATCTATGAAGATTTAAAGTAATCTTTATTGTCTTCAAACATTTATTCTTTTCATAACAGTGTGGCAAACTCAATTCAGAGGGCAGCAACAAAGTCAGAGAATACTCTAATTAGTTCTTAATGTAAATAGCAAAAGAAGAAACAAGTCACATATATTACATCCATTTACTATGTGAGGCCTAGCCATCAATCAACAGACTAGCAAGGCTGCATGGGATGAAATGGAGAGAAGCAACAGTCACATGTTCCTGACTGAAGTTGGTGCAGCAGAAATGAATTAGCAAAATCAATAACCCAACATGCCGGTGGCAATCCTGCAGTGACAAGAGAAAGCTCTGCGTGAGATAATCTTTCCTCTATGTTTTCTTGATAGTCTTAATCATTTGTGTAATTTTAGTATCAGCTCAAATATGCTCTCACAGCTGCATTGCATGACTAACTTTCAAAAGACATAACCCTTCAGAAATACAAAAATACATCTCATCATTTATGCCAATAATTGTCTCCCATGAAATTAATTACATTTGATATGCTAACCTTCCTTTTGAATAACATGAATTCTCTAACAAAGAACTTTTCTACATTTTTACTGCAATATTTATACTCAATATATATCTGACTATCAGGATATATTTAACAGATGAGTAAATAAAGAGCAAATGTCTAAATATTAAAGCTTGTTTTTAAATTTAAAAAGAAACAAAATTTATTGTAGAATTATTTCTGGTTGAATAGGAATTAATTTATTAATTTAATTTCAATTAAATTCATTTCATTAATTTAAATGAAAGAATTAAGAAGGTAGAAAAGAAAAGGAACTATGTGTGTATGTACGTGTGTGCATAACATGTGTGTGTGTGTGTGTGTGTGTGTATATATATATATATATATATATATATATATATATATATATATAAACACAAAAAACTGTACAAGGATTGGACCTTAGAAATGAGAGATTTATATTTAAAATTTCAATAGTAATACATATATAACATACAACATATATAATTCAGCAATATATAATATAGTATTATATGGTATAAAATATATAGCATACATATATTAAATGGAAAAAAATGGCACACAATCTTCTGATATTTAAGATACTGTGAGACTGTCTTAAGACTAGACAGATCACTAGGATAGAACCAGGATCCAAAATCAAGTCACCCAATTAAAGTAAAATGATTTTAAATGAGAGTAATACAACACCACTGGGAAATTGTTTTCTTTCTTTCTTTCTTTCTTTTTTTTTTTTTTTATTAGTTAGTCTATGTCTTTTTATTGGCGAATTGAGTCCACTGATGTTAAGAGAAATCAAAGAAATGTAATTGTTGCTTCCTGTCATTTTTGTTGTTAAAGTTGGGAATCTGTTCTTGAGGCTATCTTTTAGTTTTGTTAAAGGATTACTTTCTTGCTTTTTCTAGAGTGTAGTTTCTTTCCTTGTCTCAGTGTTTTCCCTTTATTATCCTTTGAAAGGCTGGATTCATGGAAAAATATTGTGTGAATTTGGTTTTATCATGGAATACTTTGGTTTCTCCATCTATGGTAAATGAGAGTTTTGCTGAGTATAGTAGCCTGGGCTGGCATTTGTGTTCTCTTACGGTCTGTATAACGTATGTCCAGGATCTTCTGGCTTTCATAGTCTCTGGTGAGAAGTCTGGAGCAATTCTAATAGACCTACATTTATATGTTACTTGACCTTTTTCCCCTTACTGCTTTTAATATTCTATCTTTATTTATTGCATTCATTGTTCTGATTATTATGAGTCGGGAGGAATTTCTTTTCTGGTCCAGTCTATTTGGGGTTCTGTAGGCTTCTTGTATGTTCATGGGCATTGCTTTCTTTAGGTATGGGAAATTTTCTTCTATAATTTGTTGAAGATATTTGTTGGCCCTTTAAGGTGAAAATCTTCATTCTCATCTACTCCTATTATCCGAAGGTTTGCTATACTCATTGTGTCCTAGATTTCCTGGACGTTTTGAGTTAGGATCTTTTCGCATTTTGTATTTTCTTTGATTGTTGTGTCCATGATCCCTATGGAATCTTTTGTACCTGAGATTCTCTCTTCTATCTCTTGTATTCTGTTGCTTCAAGCTGGGCGTGGTGGTACATGCCTTTAATCCCAGCACTCAGGAGGCAGAGGCAGGCGGATTTCTGAGTTTAAGGCCAGCCTGGTCTACAAAGTGAGTTCCAGGACAGCCAGGGCTACACAGAAAAACCCTGTATTCTGTTGCTGATGCTCACATCTATGGTTCCTGATTTCTTTCCTAGGATTTCTATCTCCAGAGTTGTCTCCCTTTGGGTTTTCTTCATTGTTTTTACTTCCATTTTTAGATCTTGGATGGTTTTGTTCAATTCCATCACCTGTTTGGTTATGTTTTCCTATAACTCTTTAATGGGTATTTGTGTTTCTTCCACCTGTTTATCAGTGTTTGCATGTAGTTCTTTAAGGACTTTTACCTGTCTAGCAGTGTTCTCATGTAATTCCTTGAGGGATTTTTGTGCTTCCTCTTTAAGGGCACAAACCTGTTTAGCAGTGTTCTCCTGTATTTCTTTAAGTGAGTTATTAATGCTCTTCTTAAAATCTTCTACCATTATCATGAGATATGAATTTAAATCCGTGTCTTGCTTTTCGAGTGTGTTTGGGTATCCAGGACTTGTTGTGGTGGGTGTACTGGGTTCTGATGATGTCAAGCGTTCTTGGTTTCTGTTAGTAAGATTCTTACATTTGCCTTTTGCCATCTGGAAATCTCTGATGTTAATGTTCAAACTGTCTCTGGTTGGAGCTTGATCCTCCTGTGATTTTGTTAGCCTCTGTCAGCACTCCTGGGAGTCCAACTCTCACCTGAGTTATAATAGTGAGAGCATTCTCTGCAGGCAAGCTCTTCTCTTGCAGGGCAGGTGCCCAGCAGTCTGGAGCTCTGATTCACCTCCTGAGTCCTGGGGTCAGAGCCCTCTCTGTAGGCTGACTCTCCTCTGGCAAGGAAGGTGCCCAGGGGTCTGGGTCTCAGCTCCGCCTCCTGGCTGAGGATGAAGGCCTAAAGGGACCCTGACCAAGAAGCTTTGTTGCTTCTATTGCCCACGTGCTCTCGGGTAATCAGGAAGTCCTGGGAGGGCTATGGGTCCAGCAGCAAGGAGAGTCCTCTGGTGCCCTAGTCACCCTTGGCCAGGTTCATGCAGAAGATGGCAGGGCTGGCCCTGACCTGAATGGATCCCAGCCTCTGGTCAGGCAGGGTTCCTTTGTCCCTGTTCCTGCCAGCACAAGACCCTCTGCGATTCTTGAAATTGATGTTGAATTCCACTCACCTGTGATCCGGAGGTGATCCTGAGGTCCTGCAGCATGGAGAGCACTCTGGAGTCCTTAGCAGACTCTTCTGGGCTCAGAAGGAAGATGGCCAGGAAATTGTTTTCTTAATAAATGATGCCATATAATGTCTGCTCACAGCCGTAAACAAAAAAAATGTTTTAATGTATTATCTAAAAAGGAGAATAAAATAATCCAGGACTATATATGTATGATCTTGAGTTAGACAAAGCATTTAAAACACACACCACAAGCACACAGGACACACAATAATTAGTTGAAATTCATTTTCAAATATGTTTCACAAGATAATTAAATGAAAATCTATATTGAGAGAAAATATCCACAAGATGACTATCTAGTGAAGGAGTTATATCTAGAATATATAGACTAATACTACACCTTAATACTCTAATCAGATACTATCAGAATTACTTTATATCTGATAGAAATAAATAGTTGTCAATTATATAAAAGAGGCTCAATGCATTTTGTCTATAGAAAAGTAAAATCAAAATGACATTTGATAGCACTTCATTGCCACTTAATTGAGATTAATATGATGTACAATAATAACTATTGGGGCGTATATGGAGGGACAGTAAAACCTACATGTTTCTTGTAGGATTATAGCATGTTACAAGAACCTTTCTAAGCGTTTGGGAAGTTCTTTGAAATGTTAAACATGTATGCATAATAAAATATTTCTAGGGGCTAGAGAGATATATCAGCAGTTATGACTGCTCTTCTGGAGGTCCTGAGTTCAATTCCCAACAAACACAGTGGCTCAAAACCATCTGTAATGGGATCTGATGCCCTCTTTTGGTATGTCTGAAAACAGGCACAGTGTACTCACATACATAAATAAGTTTAAAAAAGAGTTTAGACATCTCACAACAATCAAGTATACATTCATTCTCTAGAAAGACATGAGGCAGTAACAATGGTATGAATAACTATAGAAAGATGCATTCCAGTGAGAATGATTAAGAAAGCAACCCTGTTCATGGAATGCTTCACAGGCAATAGCCATAGCATAGCGGCATGAGGACTACATATACTCCACCATGCTTTGGACAGCATTAATTTTATACCATTCTGGTTCTTTCTCCACCCATCATTCTTAATGACCTATATGAAATTCTGTGTGAACTTCTGGTCCCATTTCTCACCTCCTTATTACTGTTGTCACTACTTTTTCTTTAGAGAAGTCATATTAATACAATATTGCAACCATGTAAATAGTGGCACTATTTATACATAAAAAAGATTAGCAACAACTTGGATTTCTACTAATATGAAAATTCATGTGTTAAAGGCGCTGAAGCAATTCAGTGGAAAAATGACAGCATTTTCAACAAATGGTACTGGCTCAACCAGAGGTTAGCATGTAGAAGAAGGCAAATCAATCCATTCTTATCTCCTTGTACAAAGCTCAAGTCCAAGTGGATCAAGGACCTTCACATAAAACCAAATACACTGAAATTTATAGAAGATAAACTGGGGAAGAGCCTTGAAAATATGGGCACAAGGGAAAAATTCCTGAACAGAACACCAAAGGCTTATGATGTAAGATCAAGAATCGACAAATGGAACCTCATAAAATTGCAAAGTTTCTGTAAGGCAAAAGACACTGTCAAAAAGACAAAAAGGCCTCCATAAGATTGGGAGAAGACCTTCACTAATCCTATATCCAATAGAGGGCTAATATCCAATGTATACAAAGAACTCAAGAAGTTAGACTCCAGAGAAACAAATAACCCTATTAAAAATGGGGTACAGATCTAAACAAAGAATTCTCAACTGAGGAATACCAAATAGCTGAGAAGCACCTAAAAACTATTCAACATACTTAATCATCAGGGAAATGCAAATCAAAACAATCCTGAGATTCCACCTCACACCAGTCAGAATGGCTAAGATCAAAAACTCAGGTGACAGCACATGCTGGCAAGGATGTGGACAAAGAGGAACACCCCTCCATTGCTGGTTGGATTGCAACCTAGTACAACCACTCTGGAAATAAGTCTGGCAGTTCCTCATAAAACTGGACATAGTACTACAGGAAGATCCAACAATACCTCTCCTTGGCATATACCCAGAAGATGTTCCAACTTGTAATAAGGACAAATGCTCCACTTTGTTCATAGCAGCCCTATTTATAATAGCCAGAAGCTGGGAAGAACCCAGATGTCACTCCACAGTGGAATGGTTACAGAAAATGTGATACATTTACACAATAGAGTACTACTCAGCTATTAAAAATAATACATTTATGAAATTCTTAGGCAAATGGAAGATATCATCCTGAGTGAGGTAACTCATTCATAAAAGAACACAGATGATTTGCACTCACTGATAAGTGGATATTAGCCCAGAAGCTCAGAATACCCAAGATACAATTCACAAACCACATGAAACTCAAGAAGACAGAAGACCATAGTATGGATGCTAAGATCCATCTCAGAAGAGGGGATCAAAACACCCATGGAAGGAGTTACAGAGACAAAGTGTAGAGTAGAGACTGAAGAAATGACCATCCAGAGACTGACTCACCTGGGGAATCCATCCCATACACAATCACCAAACCCAGACACTGTTGTGGATGCAAACAAGTGCTTACTGTCAGGAGCCTGATAGTTGTCTCCTGAGAGGTTCTGCCAGTGTCTAACAAATACAGAAGTGGATGCTCACAGCCATCCATTGGACTGAGCATAGGGTCCCCATTGAAGGAGCTAGAGAAAGGACCCAAGGAGCTGAAGGGGTTTGCAGCTTCATAGGAGGCACAACAATATGAACTAACCAGTACACCCAGAGCTCCCTGAGACTAAACCACCAACCAAAGAGCACACATGGCTTCAGTTCATATGCAGGAGAGGATGGAGTAGTTGGATATCATTGGGGATGGGGGGAGGCCCTTTGTCCTATGAAGACTCTATGCTCCAGTGTGGGAGAACACCAGAGCCAGGAAATGCACATGGGTAGGTTGGTGGGTAGAAGGAGGAGGGAGGAGATAGGGAGAGGGTGTGTTTTTCAGAGAGAATAATATTTATCCCAGGATAGGGGATAACATTTGAAATGTAAATAAAGAAAAATATACAATAAAAAGATGAAAAAAAAAGGAAAATTTATGTGTTAACATACAGACTTGCAAAACAATGTTATAGGATCCATTCCTGTATTAACTAACACTATATCTATCATATTAAATTGTAAAAGTAATTTTAAGTGTGGAATTCATTATTACTTATGTAATATTTAAAATTTGAATATCATGTTTAAATCTATAAGTACATTTTAAACTATAAAATCAAGTTAAATAAAATAAATATCAGACCACATATCTTTTATTTGTAAAAGTTTAAATTTTAATGTAGCTACTTTGTCTGTGGATTCTTTTATGGCTTTACTTTTTATTTTCTTGAGATTGCCCTTGTCAATCACTCTGTATGAGTGCTGTACCTTATGTTTTGTTCTAAATGTGTGCTCCCTGGAGTCTTTCAAACCACTTGGATCTGATCACTGTATATAATTATAATCAAAACTTATTTTTTCTATGAAGTTATTTGTCCTCAAACCATTTTTTTTGCTCCTGTCTTTTCTGATATGTAAACCACATTGGCAATTAACAAGAGCTCTGTCTAAGGGTTGCAGGGTGTTTTGTTGCATGGATGTATTATTTATTGTGACACTTGTTTGATATGTGTAGTTTGCTTCTACTAAAGATGAGTATGTCCAACTTCTTCAAATATGCCTTGATTTAGTGGAATCTCAGACCTTGTAATCTTCAAAAATTATGTATCTTTACTTTTCCATTTCACCTTCTAACTTTAAATGGTATTGTAGAATTTTAATATTATCCAGAAACCTGTGACATGCTTTATTAATTTTAGATCTATGTATTTATTCATACATGGCTTAAATGTAGAAAAAATAACTATAAAAGTGCCAGGTAAGCACTGAGTCCTCAGAGGGTGTCATTGGGGTGTTTTTAAAGTATACCTGTTTGTTTTAATGCTGTAGCTCAATGCTTTTGATCTTTCATGCATTGGTCCTATGTTAAAAAAAAAAAAAAACTTGCTTCAGTTTCTTATTAGTTAGTCATCTGTAAATTTTCTTGAATTTGCCTCTGGCTTTACTACATATTTTACTGCATAATGGATATACCTTTCAAGTATTTTTCCTTTTCTAGAAGATATATCTTAAATAATTGATAATCACTTTCCACATGTTTACTCTGTAGATTTTTTTCTCACTGTAATATTATTCCAATATCTAGTCAGATTTTCCATGTGTAGACTCTGAGGTAGACATTAATATGGAGTAAGCTAATGAATCAAGAATAAATTCTTGGAATAATTATCTGTAGAATAAAGCCAGAAAAAAATGAAGTAGGCAACTGAATGTGACACCAACCCTTACCCAAAAGAGTCAAACCTGAGGTGAACCATGAATCAAATGCTTTTTTGGTTTTTAGTACAGACCCTGTCCATGCCCCAACCAGCAGGACAGTCAAACAGGGTCTGAGAAACCACCTGTGGAGAGAATTGGGGCGGGGGGGGGGGGGGGAAACACAAGCAATGGACAGCAAGTCTTATTGATCAAGCTGACAAATTTAACTTTTCCCAAGCAGGTTTCATACTCATAGAAGTGGGATATGGGGAGGGGGTGACACAAAATTACTTTGTTTCTGGGGGAACGCACCTGTTCCCCAAAGCAGGATATTGGCTAGGTAAAAAGTTCAGCAGGAGAAACAAAACTAGGTACCTTTCCACAAGATCTATAGCTATTTGTTCTTAACTGGGGTTAATACTTTCCTACAGAGTCCTCAACTTTTCCCACAGAAATCTCAACTAAGCTAGTACTTTTCCACTAAGGACAAGACTTTGTAAGTAAGCACTTATGGCTGACAAGGCAGTTAACATTCAAACAGGGTCGCTCCCAACATGTCCATATTTTTTTTAGGAGTTCTTTCTATTTTTTTTTTTTTTTGAGCCAAGCCTTTGGGGAAGAAAAAGAGACATGAAGTTAGGTAAAGGGATTTTCTTAAGTGATTTTCTAGAAGTGGTCAAGAGCCAAGCATGACCCTCTAGTATCTCTCCAAGCTGCTCTAACACTAGGACCCTCTAGCATCTCTCCAAACTGCTCTAACACTATGACCCTCTAGCATCTCTCCAAGCTGCTCTAACACTATGACCCTCTAGCATCTCTCCAAGCTGCTCTAACACTATGACCCTCTAGCATCTTTCTAAGCTGCTCTAACACTATGACCCTCTAGTATCTCTCCAAGCTGCTCTAACACTATGACCTTTTAGCATCTCTCCAAGCTGCTCTAACACTATGATCCTCTAGCATCTCTCCAAGCTGCTCTAACACTATGACTCTCTAGCATCTCTCCAAGCTGCTCTAAAACTATGACCCTCTAGCATCTCTCCAAACTGCTCTAACACTATGATCCTCTAGTATCTCTCCAAGCTCCTCTAACACTATGATCCTCTAGTATCTCTCCAAGCTCCTCTAACACTATGACCCTCTAGCATCTCTCCAAGCTTCTGTAACACTATGACCCTCTAGCATCTCTCCAAGCTGCTCTAACACTATGACCCTCTAGTATCTCTGCAAGCTGCTCTAACACTATGACCCTCTAGTATCTCTCCAAGCTGCTCTAACACTATGATCCCCTAGTATCTCTCCACACTGCTCTAACACTATGACCCTCTAGCTGTTGAGTATTAGGTGATAGACTGCAGATACAATTAAATATGAACTACAATAATAGAGTTTGGGGTTCAGACTTCCTTGTATGACTAGGTTAACTATTTTTGCGTATATTTTGATAATTTTATATATTTACTGTGAAGTTCACTTTAGTAATTTTTTTCAAAAAATTGTAAATTTTGCTACATTATTTACTAGCATATTTTCATATCGTAATACTTACATTCATAAGAGCCATTGGTCTTGCTAACTGTAGGACATTGAGAGCATTCTATGTGGCTCATGTTCAATGCATAGGATACACTATTGAAGAATATGATCTCTTTGGTTTCATAGAAGCTAGAAATTAATTTTTTACTTGAATATTCATGTTATTCTTTGAAGTCTTAAAGCTTTACAGAAACATTTAAAAAATTCACCATAGGTAAATTGCTGCTTTTGTTTATAACGCTGTATAAATAAAAATATTATTCTTGGTACAAAAACAAAAATGAGTTTTCTCCAACAGAGTCTCACTGGATATACAAAACACCCATCAGGACAGACCCTATTCCCAGGAGTATATGGCTAACACAAAATAAATTCAATGGTGGTTTTTGGAGGTTTATTCTGTTACAATGCTTTGTTATTATTTTTAAATTTTTTCTCTTTTTTTCATTTTCTTTTTGTTTTAGCCCCTTAAAAATCCTTTGAATATATGTTATGGTTTCTGGTGTTATGTTTTTATGGGATTTCTGTGTGTTTAAATGTATGCTTATATGTTTCTTGTGATTTTTTCTTTGGTTATTTATCTCCTGGCAGTGGTTTGCTTTGTTCTAATCTGGTTTATTTATTTGCTTCATTTTATCTCATATTATTATTATTATTATTGTTATTGTTATTAGATGCCTGCTTGTATTCTAAAGAGAAAAAGAAAGACAGGGTGTAGATTTGTGTTAGAAGGAAGTCAGGGAGGATTGGGGAAGGAAAAGACATAACCAGAAATAATTTATAAAAAATCTATTCTTGGGTTCATATTGGATGAAAGAGATTTTTTACTGATGATTTTATTTTTTAATTTTATATAGTGTATAACGTTGATGGATTTCCGTATATTGAACCATCCCTGCATTCCTGGGATGAAACCCACTTGGTCATGATGGATGATCGTTTTGATGTGTTCTTGGATTCGGTTGGCGAGAATTTTGTTGAGTATTTTTGCGTCGATGTTCATAAGGGAGATTGGTCTGAAGTTCTCTATCTTTGTTGTGTCTTTATGTGGTTTAGGTATCAGAGTAATTGTGGCTTCATAGAATGAATTGGGTAGTATGCCCTCAGATTCTATTTTGTTGAATACTTTGAGAAGAACTGGAACTAGGTCTTCTTTGAAGGTCTGATAGAACTCTGCACTAAACCCATCTGGTCCTGGGCTTTTTTTTGNCTGTTTAATTTCTGTTTCCAGGATCTGTCCATTGATGAGAGTGGGGTGTTGAAGTCTCCCACTATTATTGTGTGAGGTGCAATGTGTGCTTTAAGCTTTACTAAAGTTTCTTTAATGTAAGTGGCTGCCCTTGCATTTGGAGCATAGATATTCAGAATTGAAAGTTCCTCATGGAAGATTTTGCCTTTGATGAGTATGTTTTATGTTTAATTTATATATAGTAGCTATATTTAAAGAGTGTGGTGCTATATGCTTTAATTCAATTATATAATGTATTATGACAAAATCAAGGTTATTTCTCTTTATGTATTTTTAAAATAGAATTATTTCATTTGAACAGTATGGATAGAAAGTCTTAGTTGTAGACTATAGTTGGCCTCCCCTATAATATATTAAAATTATTTTCTTCTCTTAATTGTGTTTGGTTCCACCTATATTCGTCATCATTCCATGTCATCTTCCTCTTCTTCCTGTCCTCTTACCCTCTAGGGTCTTCTATGATGTATTTCTTTGTGTTTAGATTTTATAGATGGCACAATTCAGTGAGAACACTTATTTTCTGTTGTACTATGATCTCATATCATCAACCTTTTTATTCCCAACCCTTTCTATTTCCCACAGTGTAAAACTTTTCTATTGAAACCCCTAACTTGCCCTAACCATGAAGAATCTGAATATATGACCAGAATATATGGGCGATAGTATGACACCTTGATTCACACTTGGATATCTTTCTTGATAACTGAGGCTCCTTATCTCAGATGTCTGAGATACTGGCAGGATATACCTAATGATCCTATTCTATGCTCTTGAAAGGAACCAGAGTCAAATCACTAAGACAGGGAGACACTATGTTACTTTTAATTTCTCTATTAGACAAAGCTAAGATACTTTCTATGTTAATAAGACTCTATAAAAATGAAATACTAATTACACAGACCGAATGAGTCTAGGAAAGCTTAGAATGTAAAATTTCTCAGCTATGATTTAGATTTAATTAAATTGGCCAAGATTTTTGCCGTCACAGAAAAATTCAAGTGAATTGAATAGTGAGATGAAAAAGCACATACATAGGATAAAAAACAAAATTATATTAAATTTCAAATGATAATGTGACTCCTTATGTTCAAATTTTAGCCAGTTCTTAGGGTTGAAACCCAAAGTTCATTGATCCAATCAACACAGCCTCTCGCTTCCTGTGTTCTCTTCCCATTATTTCAGAAAACACGTTGAAATGGCATCTCTAACATTAGTCATTGTGACATGGACAGAGAATACTTTTATATTTCTTCCCACTTCACCACTCTATAAACCAAGTTCTGAACAGTGCATTTCAAAGCTGCTTTGTTGAACCAAAATGTGCTACAGCTGCTCAGAGCCCTTCTTCCTTTCCAGCAGACTCACCTGGGAACAACTCCAAATCACGAAAGAGCAAACACTATTACCATGTACAATGCTGTGTGCTGATATAACAGAGCAACTAAGTAAAAATAAAATGTCAGATTGCACCAATAATCAATCTAATTATGAACAACTGGTTAGAATAAATCTCTAAAACAGCTGACGTTGTATAGCACTTTGACTTGATACCTTTGCAGCTGTAAGAAAGGAATATAGAACAGAAGTTCTAAATAAATTGCCATTCCTCATGAACACTGGTGATTTTTATTCAGATATAAATTAAACAACATTCTATATATATCCCAAACCTGTTCATTTTACAGGCTTGGTTAGGAACTTTCTTTTTCTAGTCATTCAAACTAGAATCCAAAGCTATTCTTTCTTTTTGCCCCACAATTTAGTTACAAACTTGTCTGTTGCATTTTTCCAAGTCCCTCAAAACATGAAATATTGCTACTTCCTACTTCCTGAAATTTCACCCACAGTTCTGTCTACCTGTTATTGATTCATGTGCTAAAGAAATAAACCTTGCATTAAAAGCTTAGGAACATTCATCATATAACCTGCTGTAATACAGCCCAAATTGGCCTTGATGTCATGTATTAAATAAGAACTTTGTGGCTTTCAATGTCCACACAGATTTGTTTCATTATTTCATGTATAGTATTTTCTTTATATTTCATTCAATTAAATTTTAAGATTAAAACAAATGTTAATTTCTTACTCAAATATTTTCACAGGAATTTGATGTTGACAAAGCTTGGGGATTCAAATTACTTAGAATTAAATTCAACGTTTTCTAAGGAAGTGTCAACCTACATTTTCTATTTCCTCTCACTTATTTCTTAAGGAATTAAAGTTCAGAAATATCTGGTATTTTAGGTTTTCAACTTTGACCTACTTTCTGCACTTCAGTAGGCATCAACCCTCTGATACAATAGCTCAGAAGCTCATCTTAATATCTGTCTCATTCTTCATGACAAAGCCAAATGACATCTCCTCCATGATTCTTGCCTCTTGCATAGTCTTGTGTACTTTGTTTGTATCCATCAGAATTTGTTTCAGCTATTATTTATATTTGATTTTGGTTTTGTTTATATTAGTAGGGATATAATTTATCATCTATTTCTCACAACCTACTGCATCAACAATGAAAATAATAGCTACTTGGAAGCAGCAATTATGGAATGCATGTTGCAACTTCTGTTTCATTCCCCTGCTTTGTTTTCCTTATTGTAGACACCCCATTTCCTTTCTAAGTTACCTCTAATTTTAAATTTATAATAATTTCTAAATTAAGAAAAACACACTGGGAAAAAGACAATCATAAATCCACAATTCTCTCACCTCTCACCTCCAAGGATTGTTCCCTCTCTTATGGAACCTCTGATTTAGAGGATATATCTTAATTTCATCCACTAAGTTATATAAATGTACTTGGCTTTTGTTTAATTTTGTTCAGAATTACATTAGTGATATGGCATTGCAGTTGCTCTTAATAATATTGAGTAACAATCACTGCTATGAACAGCAAATCTTACCATATACATTGATATATAGATAATTAGATATATATGCCATTGACATTCACTTGAACAAGTTGATAACTTGTCAAGTGGAAACATTAGAAACAATGTTACTATGCTATGCACATTCATTTCTCTGAAACATACACTGGAGTGGGTGAAAGTCACAAGTTGAACTTTTGCATAACTTTAGCAAACATTGTCAAATATTTTTCTAGTTTCTACAAATATGTGATCCCATTAGAAAGAAAATAGACCTGAAGAATGGTTCAAAACTCTAAACTTTCATCTTTAAGTTTGCCCATTCTTCCTGAAAACAAACACTGATACTTATGCTTATAAGCCATTTCTTATAAAATTTCTATTAGTATTTTATTGATATTAAAGAGTAATCATATATACATAGCTTAATTCATTATCAATTATTTGTGATAAAAATACATTCTCTTGGGTTGGAGAGGTGGATCAGTAGTTAAGAGCTGCTCTTACAGCAGGCCTACATTTGATTCTTAGCATGCATGACCCATAACTCCAACTCTAGAGGGACTGAACTCCCCTGTTCTTGGGAGACATACAGTGAACACATGAGCACATACTCTTACACAGATTTATATATAAATACATAATTAAAATAAAAGTAATAGACTTAAAAAAAACATTTTCATACTTTATGGCAGTGGTTTTCAACCTACCTAATGCTGTCTTCTTGAACGCAGTTCTTCATGTCATGGTAACCTTCAACCACAAAATTAGCTTTGTTGATACTCCATAATTGTAAGGTTACTACCTTTATGAATCTCAGTGTAAACACATGATATTTCTAATGGTTGTAAGCAACCTCTGTGGAAGCATTGTTCTACCCCGGAGGGGTCACAACCCACTGAATGATAACGGTTCTATGAACTATTGAACAAGAATTATTTTCAATATAATTCACTTCACCAATATTTCCTCTATGAATGGTGCCTTTGATGGTATCTTAAAACCTTTGCCTAACTCCAGGATCAGGAAGCTACTCACCATCACCTGGTGTTGCTTTGTATGTTCCTCCTCCTTCTCCTCCTCCTCCTCCTCCTCCTCCTCCTCCTCCTCCTCCTCCTCCTCCTCCTTCTTGACAAGTTTTATCTATGTAGCCTTGCCTCCACCTTCTGAGTTCTGGGATTACCATCACCACCCAGCTATTAATAAAAAAGATAGATTTTTAAATGAATTTTTATGTAAAATCAAGCTTCATTTCCTTTTTAAATAGTCAATATCTTAATACTATGACTTTAAATAGAAAGGCAAACCTCCTTAGGCATTTGATTACTCTGCTTCTGCTACTCCAGGTCTGTCCAATGAATCACAGTGGAACGAAAATGATGTCTTTACTATTATGGCTTGATTATGTATTTTTGTATCATGTACTTGTTTGTCAAGGAGCTCTTGCTTGCTTGTGCTTGCTCCAAGAATTTGTAATCCTTACAAAATTAAAAGTTAAGTTTTGATGCTCACACAGTTCACTTAAAATAAACGGTGGTCATATTTTAAGTGAGAATGAACTAAATCTATAGATCTCCCAAGCAATAATGGACATGATTATAGTATTTAATTTTTATAAAATTAAGGGCCACTTTCCACATCCTGATGAAACTAATTTGCCAATCAGAAAAAACAATTTTTAAGGGATGAATTTGCGATGGGAAAAAAGAACAGTGAGTAATATTGAGCCTATCAAGCACAAACGTTCTTGACAAAAGAACAAGTTGCTTGTGCATGTCCACTACTGATCCTCTGATGTCTAAGCTCCCTCATTGCCCAGTTATGTCACTCAACAATAAGTTGCTATTTTATTATCATAAATAAATAAGTTAGAGCTGAATAACTGCTAAGGTATGACGCTTTTAATGGAATAAAGCCAATATCGTTCAAGAATTAATTTGAAAAGATACCTATTTGAAGGAAAAAAGCAACAAAAATTGTTTTGAGTTGATTGGCACAAGTTAGGAATTTCAGCAAAGACACCTTTGATGGGAAAGTTTGTTGATTGGTGGAGAAGATAATTTGAAACTTGATCGATTTGTTTTGGATATTTTTAACCATGTTAATTATTTAAAGGATAATTTTACTTCAGGTTAGAACAGGAAAATGGCAGGCATTCAATTCCTAACACAGCTAAAATTAGAATTGAATGCAACAAAGATTTTATGAATAAAATTATATTTCCACAATCCATATTTTCTGCATTCTCTTTGTCATGTGAAGTTTTCTAATTTTAACACCTGTGATAAAAATTAGAGATTAACAATATCTGTAATAGCTCCTCTTAGACATAAACATATGGCAGAATTAAAATATATCATAAATTTAAGCTCATAGACATGAATTGTGTCAAAGCAATGCTGGAACAGACCACAAAAAAGATCCAAGGGCACTATCCAAACAGGAGTAAAATACCAAATGAATAATACTGGAAATTTGCTTATTCTAATGGAGTGGCATTCCAATTGCCTCAGTATGTCCCCAAATATCATCAATTTGTACCATATAATCAAATTTCATGCTGAAAGAGAAATGAGCATCAAAATGATAAAGAGTTGTCTCCCTTTGGGTTTTCTTTATTGTTTCTACTTCCATTTTTAGATCTTGGATGGTTTTGTTCAAATTCATCACCTGTTTGGTTGTGTTTTCCTGTAATTCTTTAAGGGATTTTTGTGTTTCCTCTTTAAGGACTTCTACCTGTCTAGCAGTGTTTCCCTGTAATTCTTTAAGGGATTTTTGTGCTTCTTCTTTAAGGACTTCTACCTGTTTAGCAGTGTTCTCCTGTGTTTCTTTAAGTGAGTTATTAATGCCCTTCTTAAAATCCTCTACCAGCATCATGAGATATGATTTTAAATCCAAATCTTGCATTCAGGTGTGTTTCGGTATCCAGAACTTGCTGTGGTGGGAGTACTGGGTTCTAATGATGCTGAGTGGTCTTGGTTTCTGTTAGTAAGATTTTTTTTCAACTTTTATTAGATATTTTCTTCATTTACATTTCAAGTGTTATCCAGAAAGTTCCCTATACCCTCCCCCCTCCCAGCCCTGCTCCCCCACCCATCTGCCCG